>CAKZFB020000054.1:0-229788 GCA_936432065.2 Rutpela maculata
TTCATCAAACCCATCCTAATTTCATCAAACCCATCCTAATTTCTTCAAACCCATGCTAAATTGCTCAAACCTCAGGTAAATTTTCAAACCACATATATTTTCGTTCGGTTTCATCAAACCCATCCTAATTTCGTCAAACCCATGCTAAATATGTCAAACCTCACATAAATTTCAAACCACATAAATTTTCGTTCGGTTTCATCAAACCCATCCTAATTTCGTCAAACCCATGCTAAATATGTCAAACCTCACATAAATTTTCAAACCTCACATAAATTTTCGTTCGGTTTCATCAAACCCATCCTAATTTCTTCAAACCCATGCTAAATTGCTCAAACCTCACATAAATTTTCAAACCACATAAATTTTCGTTCGGTTTCATCAAACCCATCCTAATTTCATCAAACGCATCCTAATTTCTTCAAACCCATGCTAAATTGCTCAAACCTCAGGTAAATTTTCAAACCACATAAATTTTCGTTCGGTTTCATCAAACCCATCCTAATTTCTTCAAACCCATGCTAATTTGCTCAAACCTCAGATAAATTTTCAAACCTCATAAATTTTCGTTCGGATTCATCAAACCCATCCTAATTTCATCAAACCCATCCTAATTTCTTCAAACCCATGCTAAATTGCTCAAACCTCAGGTAAATTTTCAAACCACATAAATTTTCGTTCGGTTTCATCAAACCCATCCTAATTTCTTCAAACCCATGCTAATTGCTCAAACCTCACATAAATTTTCAAACCACATAAATTTTCGTTCGGTTTCATCAAACCCATCCTAATTTCTTCAAACCCATGCTAATTTGCTCAAACCTCAGATAAATTTTCAAACCTCATAAATTTTCGTTCGGATTCATCAAACCCATCCTAATTTCATCAAACCCATCCTAATTTCTTAAAACCCATGCTAAATTGCTCAAACCTCAGGTAAATTTTCAAACCACATAAATTTTCGTTCGGTTTCATCAAACCATCCTAATTTCGTCAAACCCATGCTAAATATGTCAAACCTCACATAAATTTTCAAACCACATAAATTTTCGTTCGGTTTCATCAAACCCATCCTAATTTCTTCAAACCCATGCTAAATTGCTCAAACCTCACATAAATTTTCAAACCACATAAATTTTCGTTCGGTTTCATCAAACCCATCCTAATTTCTTCAAACCCATGCTAATTTGCTCAAACCTCAGATAAATTTTCAAACTTCATAAATTTTCGTTCGGATTCATCAAACACATCCTAATTTCTTCAAACCCATGCTAAATTGCTCAAACCTCACATAAATTTTCAAACCTCATAAATTTTCGTTCGGATTCATCAAACCCATCCTAATTTCATCAAACCCATCCTAATTTCTTCAAACCCATGCTAAATTGCTCAAACCTCAGGTAAATTTTCAAACCACATAAATTTTCGTTCGGTTTCATCAAACCCATCCTAATTTCGTCAAACCCATGCTAAATATGTCAAACCTCACATAAATTTTCAAACCTCACATAAATTTTCGTTCGGTTTCATCAACCCATCCTAATTTCTTCAAACCCATGCTAAATTGCTCAAACCTCACATAAATTTTCAAACCACATAAATTTTCGTTCGGTTTCATCAAACCCATGCTAATTTCATCAAACCCATCCTAATTTCTTCAAACCCATGCTAAATTGCTCAAACCTCAGGTAATTTTCAAACCTCACATAAATTTTCGTTCGGTTTCATCAAACCCATCCTAATTTCTTCAAACCCATGCTAAATTGCTCAAACCTCAGGTAAATTTTCAAACCACATAAATTTTCGTTCGGTTTCATCAAACCCATCCTAATTTCTTCAAACCCATGCTAATTTGCTCAAACCTCAGATAAATTTTCAAACCTCATAAATTTTCGTTCGGATTCATCAAACCCATCCTAATTTCATCAAACCCATCCTAATTTCTTCAAACCCATGCTAAATTGCTCAAACCTCAGGTAAATTTTCAAACCACATATATTTTCGTTCGGTTTCATCAAACCCATCCTAATTTCGTCAAACCCATGCTAAATATGTCAAACCTCACATAAATTTTCAAACCACATAAATTTTCGTTCGGTTTCATCAAACCCATCCTAATTTCGTCAAACCCATGCTAAATATGTCAAACCTCACATAAATTTTCAAACCTCACATAAATTTTCGTTCGGTTTCATCAAACCCATCCTAATTTCTTCAAACCCATGCTAAATTGCTCAAACCTCACATAAATTTTCAAACCACATAAATTTTCGTTCGGTTTCATCAAACCCATCCTAATTTCATCAAACCCATCCTAATTTCTTCAAACCCATGCTAAATTGCTCAAACCTCAGGTAAATTTTCAAACCACATAAATTTTCGTTCGGTTTCATCAAACCCATCCTAATTTCGTCAAACCCATGCTAAATATGTCAAACCTCACATAAATTTTCAAACCTCACATAAATTTTCGTTCGGTTTCATCAAACCCATCCTAATTTCGTCAAACCCATGCTAAATATGTCAAACCTCACATAAATTTTCAAACCTCACATAAATTTTCGTTCGGTTTCATCAAACCCATCCTAATTTCTTCAAACCCATGCTAAATTGCTCAAACCTCACATAAATTTTCAAACCACATAAATTTTCGTTCGGTTTCATCAAACCCATCCTAATTTCATCAAACCCATCCTAATTTCTTCAAACCCATGCTAAATTGCTCAAACCTCAGGTAAATTTTCAAACCACATAAATTTTCGTTCGGTTTCATCAAACCCATCCTAATTTCTTCAAACCCATGCTAATTTGCTCAAACCTCAGATAAATTTTCAAACCTCATAAATTTTCGTTCGGATTCATCAAACCCATCCTAATTTCATCAAACCCATCCTAATTTCTTCAAACCCATGCTAAATTGCTCAAACCTCAGGTAAATTTTCAAACCACATAAATTTTCGTTCGGTTTCATCAAACCCATCCTAATTTCTTCAAACCCATGCTAAATTGCTCAAACCTCACATAAATTTTCAAACCACATAAATTTTCGTTCGGTTTCATCAAACCCATCCTAATTTCATCAAACCCATCCTAATTTCTTCAAACCCATGCTAAATTGCTCAAACCTCAGGTAAATTTTCAAACCACATAAATTTTCGTTCGGTTTCATCAAACCCATCCTAATTTCGTCAAACCCATGCTAAATATGTCAAACCTCACATAAATTTTCAAACCTCACATAAATTTTCGTTCGGTTTCATCAAACCCATCCTAATTTCGTCAAACCCATGCTAAATATGTCAAACCTCACATAAATTTTCAAACCTCACATAAATTTTCGTTCGGTTTCATCAATCCCATCCTAATTTCGTCAAACCCATGCTAAATATGTCAAACCTCACATAAATTTTCGTTCGGTTTCATCAAACCCATCCTAATTTCTTCAAACCCATGCTAAATTGCTCAAACCTCACATAAATTTTCAAACCTCATAAATTTTCGTTCGGATTCATCAAACCCATCCTAATTTCATCAAACCCATCCTAATTTCTTCAAACCCATGCTAAATTGCTCAAACCTCAGGTAAATTTTCAAACCACATAAATTTTCGTTCGGTTTCATCAAACCCATCCTAATTTCGTCAAACCCATGCTAAATATGTCAAACCTCACATAAATTTTCAAACCTCACATAAATTTTCGTTCGGTTTCATCAAACCCATCCTAATTTCGTCAAACCCATGCTAAATATGTCAAACCTCACATAAATTTTCAAACCTCACATAAATTTTCGTTCGGTTTCATCAAACCCATCCTAATTTCGTCAAACCCATGCTAAATATGTCAAACCTCACATAAATTTTCGTTCGGTTTCATCAAACCCATCCTAATTTCTTCAAACCCATGCTAAATTGCTCAAACCTCACATAAATTTTCAAACCTCATAAATTTTCGTTCGGATTCATCAAACCCATCCTAATTTCATCAAACCCATCCTAATTTCTTCAAACCCATGCTAAATTGCTCAAACCTCAGGTAAATTTTCAAACCACATAAATTTTCGTTCGGTTTCATCAAACCCATCCTAATTTCGTCAAACCCATGCTAAATATGTCAAACCTCACATAAATTTTCAAACCTCACATAAATTTTCGTTCGGTTTCATCAAACCCATCCTAATTTCGTCAAACCCATGCTAAATATGTCAAACCTCACATAAATTTTCAAACCTCACATAAATTTTCGTTCGGTTTCATCAAACCCATCCTAATTTCGTCAAACCCATGCTAAATATGTCAAACCTCACATAAATTTTCGTTCGGTTTCATCAAACCCATCCTAATTTCTTCAAACCCATGCTAAATTGCTCAAACCTCACATAAATTTTCAAACCACATAAATTTTCGTTCGGTTTCATCAAACCCATCCTAATTTCATCAAACCCATCCTAATTTCTTCAAACCCATGCTAAATTGCTCAAACCTCAGGTAAATTTTCAAACCACATAAATTTTCGTTCGGTTTCATCAAACCCATCCTAATTTCGTCAAACCCATGCTAAATATGTCAAACCTCACATAAATTTTCAAACCTCACATAAATTTTCGTTCGGTTTCATCAAACCCATCCTAATTTCGTCAAACCCATGCTAAATATGTCAAACCTCACATAAATTTTCGTTCGGTTTCATCAAACCCATCCTAATTTCTTCAAACCCATGCTAAATTGCTCAAACCTCACATAAATTTTCAAACCTCATAAATTTTCGTTCGGATTCATCAAACCCATCCTAATTTCATCAAACCCATCCTAATTTCTTCAAACCCATGCTAAATTGCTCAAACCTCAGGTAAATTTTCAAACCACATAAATTTTCGTTCGGTTTCATCAAACCCATCCTAATTTCGTCAAACCCATGCTAAATATGTCAAACCTCACATAAATTTTCAAACCTCACATAAATTTTCGTTCGGTTTCATCAAACCCATCCTAATTTCGTCAAACCCATGCTAAATATGTCAAACCTCACATAAATTTTCAAACCTCACATAAATTTTCGTTCGGTTTCATCAAACCCATCCTAATTTCGTCAAACCCATGCTAAATATGTCAAACCTCACATAAATTTTCAAACCTCACATAAATTTTCGTTCGGTTTCATCAAACCCATCCTAATTTCGTCAAACCCATGCTAAATATGTCAAACCTCACATAAATTTTCAAACCTCACATAAATTTTCGTTCGGTTTCATCAAACCCATCCTAATTTCGTCAAACCCATGCTAAATATGTCAAACCTCACATAAATTTTCGTTCGGTTTCATCAAACCCATCCTAATTTCTTCAAACCCATGCTAAATTGCTCAAACCTCACATAAATTTTCAAACCACATAAATTTTCGTTCGGTTTCATCAAACCCATCCTAATTTCATCAAACCCATCCTAATTTCTTCAAACCCATGCTAAATTGCTCAAACCTCAGGTAAATTTTCAAACCTCACATAAATTTTCGTTCGGTTTCATCAAACCCATCCTAATTTCTTCAAACCCATGCTAAATTGCTCAAACCTCAGGTAAATTTTCAAACCACATAAATTTTCGTTCGGTTTCATCAAACCCATCCTAATTTCTTCAAACCCATGCTAATTTGCTCAAACCTCAGATAAATTTTCAAACTTCATAAATTTTCGTTCGGATTCATCAAACACATCCTAATTCCTTCAAACCCATGCTAAATTGCTCAAACCTCACATAAATTTTCAAACCTCATAAATTTTCGTTCGGATTCATCAAACCCATCCTAATTTCATCAAACCCATCCTAATTTCTTCAAACCCATGCTAAATTGCTCAAACCTCAGGTAAATTTTCAAACCACATAAATTTTCGTTCGGTTTCATCAAACCCATCCTAATTTCGTCAAACCCATGCTAAATATGTCAAACCTCACATAAATTTTCAAACCTCACATAAATTTTCGTTCGGTTTCATCAAACCCATCCTAATTTCGTCAAACCCATGCTAAATATGTCAAACCTCACATAAATTTTCGTTCGGTTTCATCAAACCCATCCTAATTTCTTCAAACCCATGCTAAATTGCTCAAACCTCACATAAATTTTCAAACCACATAAATTTTCGTTCGGTTTCATCAAACCCATCCTAATTTCATCAAACCCATCCTAATTTCTTCAAACCCATGCTAAATTGCTCAAACCTCAGGTAAATTTTCAAACCACATAAATTTTCGTTCGGTTTCATCAAACCCATCCTAATTTCGTCAAACCCATGCTAAATATGTCAAACCTCACATAAATTTTCAAACCTCACATAAATTTTCGTTCGGTTTCATCAAACCCATCCTAATTTCGTCAAACCCATGCTAAATATGTCAAACCTCACATAAATTTTCGTTCGGTTTCATCAAACCCATCCTAATTTCGTCAAACCCATGCTAAATATGTCAAACCTCACATAAATTTTCAAACCTCACATAAATTTTCGTTCGGTTTCATCAAACCCATCCTAATTTCGTCAAACCCATGCTAAATATGTCAAACCTCACATAAATTTTCGTTCGGTTTCATCAAACCCATCCTAATTTCTTCAAACCCATGCTAAATTGCTCAAACCTCACATAAATTTTCAAACCACATAAATTTTCGTTCGGTTTCATCAAACCCATCCTAATTTCATCAAACCCATCCTAATTTCTTCAAACCCATGCTAAATTGCTCAAACCTCAGGTAAATTTTCAAACCACATATATTTTCGTTCGGTTTCATCAAACCCATCCTAATTTCGTCAAACCCATGCTAAATATGTCAAACCTCACATAAATTTTCAAACCACATAAATTTTCGTTCGGTTTCATCAAACCCATCCTAATTTCGTCAAACCCATGCTAAATATGTCAAACCTCACATAAATTTTCAAACCTCACATAAATTTTCGTTCGGTTTCATCAAACCCATCCTAATTTCTTCAAACCCATGCTAAATTGCTCAAACCTCACATAAATTTTCAAACCACATAAATTTTCGTTCGGTTTCATCAAACCCATCCTAATTTCATCAAACCCATCCTAATTTCTTCAAACCCATGCTAAATTGCTCAAACCTCAGGTAAATTTTCAAACCACATAAATTTTCGTTCGGTTTCATCAAACCCATCCTAATTTCGTCAAACCCATGCTAAATATGTCAAACCTCACATAAATTTTCAAACCTCACATAAATTTTCGTTCGGTTTCATCAAACCCATCCTAATTTCGTCAAACCCATGCTAAATATGTCAAACCTCACATAAATTTTCGTTCGGTTTCATCAAACCCATCCTAATTTCTTCAAACCCATGCTAAATTGCTCAAACCTCACATAAATTTTCAAACCACATAAATTTTCGTTCGGTTTCATCAAACCCATCCTAATTTCATCAAACCCATCCTAATTTCTTCAAACCCATGCTAAATTGCTCAAACCTCAGGTAAATTTTCAAACCACATAAATTTTCGTTCGGTTTCATCAAACCCATCCTAATTTCGTCATACCCATGCCAAATATGTCAAACCTCACATAAATTTTCAAACCTCACATAAATTTTCGTTCGGTTTCATCAAACCCATCCTAATTTCGTCAAACCCATGCTAAATATGTCAAACCTCACATAAATTTTCAAACCTCACATAAATTTTCGTTCGGTTTCATCAAACCCATCCTAATTTCTTCAAACCCATGCTAAATTGCTCAAACCTCAGGTAAATTTTCAAACCACATAAATTTTCGTTCGGTTTCATCAAACCCATCCTAATTTCTTCAAACCCATGCTAATTTGCTCAAACCTCAGATAAATTTTCAAACCTCATAAATTTTCGTTCGGATTCATCAAACCCATCCTAATTTCATCAAACCCATCCTAATTTCTTCAAACCCATGCTAAATTGCTCAAACCTCAGGTAAATTTTCAAACCACATATATTTTCGTTCGGTTTCATCAAACCCATCCTAATTTCGTCAAACCCATGCTAAATATGTCAAACCTCACATAAATTTTCAAACCACATAAATTTTCGTTCGGTTTCATCAAACCCATCCTAATTTCGTCAAACCCATGCTAAATATGTCAAACCTCACATAAATTTTCAAACCTCACATAAATTTTCGTTCGGTTTCATCAAACCCATCCTAATTTCTTCAAACCCATGCTAAATTGCTCAAACCTCACATAAATTTTCAAACCACATAAATTTTCGTTCGGTTTCATCAAACCCATCCTAATTTCATCAAACCCATCCTAATTTCTTCAAACCCATGCTAAATTGCTCAAACCTCAGGTAAATTTTCAAACCACATAAATTTTCGTTCGGTTTCATCAAACCCATCCTAATTTCGTCAAACCCATGCTAAATATGTCAAACCTCACATAAATTTTCAAACCTCACATAAATTTTCGTTCGGTTTCATCAAACCCATCCTAATTTCGTCAAACCCATGCTAAATATGTCAAACCTCACATAAATTTTCGTTCGGTTTCATCAAACCCATCCTAATTTCTTCAAACCCATGCTAAATTGCTCAAACCTCACATAAATTTTCAAACCACATAAATTTTCGTTCGGTTTCATCAAACCCATCCTAATTTCATCAAACCCATCCTAATTTCGTCAAACCCATGCTAAATATGTCAAACCTCACATAAATTTTCGTTCGGTTTCATCAAACCCATCCTAATTTCGTCAAACCCATGCTAAATATGTCAAACCTCACATAAATTTTCGTTCGGTTTCATCAAACCCATCCTAATTTCGTCAAACCCATGCTAAATATGTCAAACCTCACATAAATTTTCAAACCTCACATAAATTTTCGTTCGGTTTCATCAAACCCATCCTAATTTCGTCAAACCCATGCTAAATATGTCAAACCTCACATAAATTTTCGTTCGGTTTCATCAAACCCATCCTAATTTCTTCAAACCCATGCTAAATTGCTCAAACCTCACATAAATTTTTTCAAACCTCACATAAATTTTCGTTCGGTTTCATCAAACCCATCCTAATTTCTTCAAACCCATGCTAAATTGCTCAAACCTCACATAAATTTTCAAACCACATAAATTTTCGTTCGGTTTCATCAAACCCATCCTAATTTCATCAAACCCATCCTAATTTCTTCAAACCCTTGCTAAATTGCTCAAACCTCAGGTAAATTTTCAAACCACATAAATTTTCGTTCGGTTTCATCAAACCCATCCTAATTTCGTCAAACCCATGCTAAATATGTCAAACCTCACATAAATTTTCAAACCTCACATAAATTTTCGTTCGGTTTCATCAAACCCATCCTAATTTCGTCAAACCCATGCTTAATATGTCAAACCTCACATAAATTTTCGTTCGGTTTCATCAAACCCATCCTAATTTCTTCAAACCCATGCTAAATTGCTCAAACCTCACATAAATTTTCAAACCACATAAATTTTCGTTCGGTTTCATCAAACCCATCCTAATTTCATCAAACCCATCCTAATTTCTTCAAACCCATGCTAAATTGCTCAAACCTCAGGTAAATTTTCAAACCACATAAATTTTCGTTCGGTTTCATCAAACCCATCCTAATTTCGTCAAACCCATGCTAAATATGTCAAACCTCACATAAATTTTCAAACCTCACATAAATTTTCGTTCGGTTTCATCAAACCCATCCTAATTTCGTCAAACCCATGCTAAATATGTCAAACCTCACATAAATTTTCAAACCTCACATAAATTTTCGTTCGGTTTCATCAAACCCATCCTAATTTCTTCAAACCCATGCTAAATTGCTCAAACCTCAGGTAAATTTTCAAACCACATAAATTTTCGTTCGGTTTCATCAAACCCATCCTAATTTCTTCAAACCCATGCTAATTTGCTCAAACCTCAGATAAATTTTCAAACCTCATAAATTTTCGTTCGGATTCATCAAACCCATCCTAATTTCATCAAACCCATCCTAATTTCTTCAAACCCATGCTAAATTGCTCAAACCTCAGGTAAATTTTCAAACCACATATATTTTCGTTCGGTTTCATCAAACCCATCCTAATTTCGTCAAACCCATGCTAAATATGTCAAACCTCACATAAATTTTCAAACCACATAAATTTTCGTTCGGTTTCATCAAACCCATCCTAATTTCGTCAAACCCATGCTAAATATGTCAAACCTCACATAAATTTTCAAACCTCACATAAATTTTCGTTCGGTTTCATCAAACCCATCCTAATTTCTTCAAACCCATGCTAAATTGCTCAAACCTCACATAAATTTTCAAACCACATAAATTTTCGTTCGGTTTCATCAAACCCATCCTAATTTCATCAAACGCATCCTAATTTCTTCAAACCCATGCTAAATTGCTCAAACCTCACATAAATTTTCAAACCACATAAATTTTCGTTCGGTTTCATCAAACCCATCCTAATTTCTTCAAACCCATGCTAATTTGCTCAAACCTCAGATAAATTTTCAAACCTCATAAATTTTCGTTCGGATTCATCAAACCCATCCTAATTTCATCAAACCCATCCTAATTTCTTAAAACCCATGCTAAATTGCTCAAACCTCAGGTAAATTTTCAAACCACATAAATTTTCGTTCGGTTTCATCAAACCCATCCTAATTTCGTCAAACCCATGCTAAATATGTCAAACCTCACATAAATTTTCAAACCACATAAATTTTCGTTCGGTTTCATCAAACCCATCCTAATTTCTTCAAACCCATGCTAAATTGCTCAAACCTCACATAAATTTTCAAACCACATAAATTTTCGTTCGGTTTCATCAAACCCATCCTAATTTCTTCAAACCCATGCTAATTTGCTCAAACCTCAGATAAATTTTCAAACTTCATAAATTTTCGTTCGGATTCATCAAACACATCCTAATTTCTTCAAACCCATGCTAAATTGCTCAAACCTCACATAAATTTTCAAACCTCATAAATTTTCGTTCGGATTCATCAAACCCATCCTAATTTCATCAAACCCATCCTAATTTCTTCAAACCCATGCTAAATTGCTCAAACCTCAGGTAAATTTTCAAACCACATAAATTTTCGTTCGGTTTCATCAAACCCATCCTAATTTCGTCAAACCCATGCTAAATATGTCAAACCTCACATAAATTTTCGTTCGGTTTCATCAAACCCATCCTAATTTCTTCAAACCCATGCTAAATTGCTCAAACCTCACATAAATTTTCAAACCACATAAATTTTCGTTCGGTTTCATCAAACCCATGCTAATTTCATCAAACCCATCCTAATTTCTTCAAACCCATGCTAAATTGCTCAAACCTCAGGTAAATTTTCAAACCTCACATAAATTTTCGTTCGGTTTCATCAAACCCATCCTAATTTCTTCAAACCCATGCTAAATTGCTCAAACCTCAGGTAAATTTTCAAACCACATAAATTTTCGTTCGGTTTCATCAAACCCATCCTAATTTCTTCAAACCCATGCTAATTTGCTCAAACCTCAGATAAATTTTCAAACCTCATAAATTTTCGTTCGGATTCATCAAACCCATCCTAATTTCATCAAACCCATCCTAATTTCTTCAAACCCATGCTAAATTGCTCAAACCTCAGGTAAATTTTCAAACCACATATATTTTCGTTCGGTTTCATCAAACCCATCCTAATTTCGTCAAACCCATGCTAAATATGTCAAACCTCACATAAATTTTCAAACCACATAAATTTTCGTTCGGTTTCATCAAACCCATCCTAATTTCGTCAAACCCATGCTAAATATGTCAAACCTCACATAAATTTTCAAACCTCACATAAATTTTCGTTCGGTTTCATCAAACCCATCCTAATTTCTTCAAACCCATGCTAAATTGCTCAAACCTCACATAAATTTTCAAACCACATAAATTTTCGTTCGGTTTCATCAAACCCATCCTAATTTCATCAAACCCATCCTAATTTCTTCAAACCCATGCTAAATTGCTCAAACCTCAGGTAAATTTTCAAACCACATAAATTTTCGTTCGGTTTCATCAAACCCATCCTAATTTCGTCAAACCCATGCTAAATATGTCAAACCTCACATAAATTTTCAAACCTCACATAAATTTTCGTTCGGTTTCATCAAACCCATCCTAATTTCGTCAAACCCATGCTAAATATGTCAAACCTCACATAAATTTTCAAACCTCACATAAATTTTCGTTCGGTTTCATCAAACCCATCCTAATTTCTTCAAACCCATGCTAAATTGCTCAAACCTCACATAAATTTTCAAACCACATAAATTTTCGTTCGGTTTCATCAAACCCATCCTAATTTCATCAAACCCATCCTAATTTCTTCAAACCCATGCTAAATTGCTCAAACCTCAGGTAAATTTTCAAACCACATAAATTTTCGTTCGGTTTCATCAAACCCATCCTAATTTCTTCAAACCCATGCTAATTTGCTCAAACCTCAGATAAATTTTCAAACCTCATAAATTTTCGTTCGGATTCATCAAACCCATCCTAATTTCATCAAACCCATCCTAATTTCTTCAAACCCATGCTAAATTGCTCAAACCTCAGGTAAATTTTCAAACCACATAAATTTTCGTTCGGTTTCATCAAACCCATCCTAATTTCTTCAAACCCATGCTAAATTGCTCAAACCTCACATAAATTTTCAAACCACATAAATTTTCGTTCGGTTTCATCAAACCCATCCTAATTTCATCAAACCCATCCTAATTTCTTCAAACCCATGCTAAATTGCTCAAACCTCAGGTAAATTTTCAAACCACATAAATTTTCGTTCGGTTTCATCAAACCCATCCTAATTTCGTCAAACCCATGCTAAATATGTCAAACCTCACATAAATTTTCAAACCTCACATAAATTTTCGTTCGGTTTCATCAAACCCATCCTAATTTCGTCAAACCCATGCTAAATATGTCAAACCTCACATAAATTTTCAAACCTCACATAAATTTTCGTTCGGTTTCATCAAACCCATCCTAATTTCGTCAAACCCATGCTAAATATGTCAAACCTCACATAAATTTTCGTTCGGTTTCATCAAACCCATCCTAATTTCTTCAAACCCATGCTAAATTGCTCAAACCTCACATAAATTTTCAAACCTCATAAATTTTCGTTCGGATTCATCAAACCCATCCTAATTTCATCAAACCCATCCTAATTTCTTCAAACCCATGCTAAATTGCTCAAACCTCAGGTAAATTTTCAAACCACATAAATTTTCGTTCGGTTTCATCAAACCCATCCTAATTTCGTCAAACCCATGCTAAATATGTCAAACCTCACATAAATTTTCAAACCTCACATAAATTTTCGTTCGGTTTCATCAAACCCATCCTAATTTCGTCAAACCCATGCTAAATATGTCAAACCTCACATAAATTTTCAAACCTCACATAAATTTTCGTTCGGTTTCATCAAACCCATCCTAATTTCGTCAAACCCATGCTAAATATGTCAAACCTCACATAAATTTTCGTTCGGTTTCATCAAACCCATCCTAATTTCTTCAAACCCATGCTAAATTGCTCAAACCTCACATAAATTTTCAAACCTCATAAATTTTCGTTCGGATTCATCAAACCCATCCTAATTTCATCAAACCCATCCTAATTTCTTCAAACCCATGCTAAATTGCTCAAACCTCAGGTAAATTTTCAAACCACATAAATTTTCGTTCGGTTTCATCAAACCCATCCTAATTTCGTCAAACCCATGCTAAATATGTCAAACCTCACATAAATTTTCAAACCTCACATAAATTTTCGTTCGGTTTCATCAAACCCATCCTAATTTCGTCAAACCCATGCTAAATATGTCAAACCTCACATAAATTTTCAAACCTCACATAAATTTTCGTTCGGTTTCATCAAACCCATCCTAATTTCGTCAAACCCATGCTAAATATGTCAAACCTCACATAAATTTTCGTTCGGTTTCATCAAACCCATCCTAATTTCTTCAAACCCATGCTAAATTGCTCAAACCTCACATAAATTTTCAAACCACATAAATTTTCGTTCGGTTTCATCAAACCCATCCTAATTTCATCAAACCCATCCTAATTTCTTCAAACCCATGCTAAATTGCTCAAACCTCAGGTAAATTTTCAAACCACATAAATTTTCGTTCGGTTTCATCAAACCCATCCTAATTTCGTCAAACCCATGCTAAATATGTCAAACCTCACATAAATTTTCAAACCTCACATAAATTTTCGTTCGGTTTCATCAAACCCATCCTAATTTCGTCAAACCCATGCTAAATATGTCAAACCTCACATAAATTTTCGTTCGGTTTCATCAAACCCATCCTAATTTCTTCAAACCCATGCTAAATTGCTCAAACCTCACATAAATTTTCAAACCTCATAAATTTTCGTTCGGATTCATCAAACCCATCCTAATTTCATCAAACCCATCCTAATTTCTTCAAACCCATGCTAAATTGCTCAATCCTCAGGTAAATTTTCAAACCACATAAATTTTCGTTCGGTTTCATCAAACCCATCCTAATTTCGTCAAACCCATGCTAAATATGTCAAACCTCACATAAATTTTCAAACCTCACATAAATTTTCGTTCGGTTTCATCAAACCCATCCTAATTTCGTCAAACCCATGCTAAATATGTCAAACCTCACATAAATTTTCAAACCTCACATAAATTTTCGTTCGGTTTCATCAAACCCATCCTAATTTCGTCAAACCCATGCTAAATATGTCAAACCTCACATAAATTTTCAAACCTCACATAAATTTTCGTTCGGTTTCATCAAACCCATCCTAATTTCGTCAAACCCATGCTAAATATGTCAAACCTCACATAAATTTTCAAACCTCACATAAATTTTCGTTCGGTTTCATCAAACCCATCCTAATTTCGTCAAACCCATGCTAAATATGTCAAACCTCACATAAATTTTCGTTCGGTTTCATCAAACCCATCCTAATTTCTTCAAACCCATGCTAAATTGCTCAAACCTCACATAAATTTTCAAACCACATAAATTTTCGTTCGGTTTCATCAAACCCATCCTAATTTCATCAAACCCATCCTAATTTCTTCAAACCCATGCTAAATTGCTCAAACCTCAGGTAAATTTTCAAACCTCACATAAATTTTCGTTCGGTTTCATCAAACCCATCCTAATTTCTTCAAACCCATGCTAAATTGCTCAAACCTCAGATAAATTTTCAAACTTCATAAATTTTCGTTCGGATTCATCAAACACATCCTAATTCCTTCAAACCCATGCTAAATTGCTCAAACCTCACATAAATTTTCAAACCTCATAAATTTTCGTTCGGATTCATCAAACCCATCCTAATTTCATCAAACCCATCCTAATTTCTTCAAACCCATGCTAAATTGCTCAAACCTCAGGTAAATTTTCAAACCACATAAATTTTCGTTCGGTTTCATCAAACCCATCCTAATTTCGTCAAACCCATGCTAAATATGTCAAACCTCACATAAATTTTCAAACCTCACATAAATTTTCGTTCGGTTTCATCAAACCCATCCTAATTTCGTCAAACCCATGCTAAATATGTCAAACCTCACATAAATTTTCGTTCGGTTTCATCAAACCCATCCTAATTTCTTCAAACCCATGCTAAATTGCTCAAACCTCACATAAATTTTCAAACCACATAAATTTTCGTTCGGTTTCATCAAACCCATCCTAATTTCATCAAACCCATCCTAATTTCTTCAAACCCATGCTAAATTGCTCAAACCTCAGGTAAATTTTCAAACCACATAAATTTTCGTTCGGTTTCATCAAACCCATCCTAATTTCGTCAAACCCATGCTAAATATGTCAAACCTCACATAAATTTTCAAACCTCACATAAATTTTCGTTCGGTTTCATCAAACCCATCCTAATTTCGTCAAACCCATGCTAAATATGTCAAACCTCACATAAATTTTCGTTCGGTTTCATCAAACCCATCCTAATTTCGTCAAACCCATGCTAAATATGTCAAACCTCACATAAATTTTCAAACCTCACATAAATTTTCGTTCGGTTTCATCAAACCCATCCTAATTTCGTCAAACCCATGCTAAATATGTCAAACCTCACATAAATTTTCGTTCGGTTTCATCAAACCCATCCTAATTTCTTCAAACCCATGCTAAATTGCTCAAACCTCACATAAATTTTCAAACCACATAAATTTTCGTTCGGTTTCATCAAACCCATCCTAATTTCATCAAACCCATCCTAATTTCTTCAAACCCATGCTAAATTGCTCAAACCTCAGGTAAATTTTCAAACCACATATATTTTCGTTCGGTTTCATCAAACCCATCCTAATTTCGTCAAACCCATGCTAAATATGTCAAACCTCACATAAATTTTCAAACCACATAAATTTTCGTTCGGTTTCATCAAACCCATCCTAATTTCGTCAAACCCATGCTAAATATGTCAAACCTCACATAAATTTTCAAACCTCACATAAATTTTCGTTCGGTTTCATCAAACCCATCCTAATTTCTTCAAACCCATGCTAAATTGCTCAAACCTCACATAAATTTTCAAACCACATAAATTTTCGTTCGGTTTCATCAAACCCATCCTAATTTCATCAAACCCATCCTAATTTCTTCAAACCCATGCTAAATTGCTCAAACCTCAGGTAAATTTTCAAACCACATAAATTTTCGTTCGGTTTCATCAAACCCATCCTAATTTCGTCAAACCCATGCTAAATATGTCAAACCTCACATAAATTTTCAAACCTCACATAAATTTTCGTTCGGTTTCATCAAACCCATCCTAATTTCGTCAAACCCATGCTAAATATGTCAAACCTCACATAAATTTTCGTTCGGTTTCATCAAACCCATCCTAATTTCTTCAAACCCATGCTAAATTGCTCAAACCTCACATAAATTTTCAAACCACATAAATTTTCGTTCGGTTTCATCAAACCCATCCTAATTTCATCAAACCCATCCTAATTTCGTCAAACCCATGCTAAATATGTCAAACCTCACATAAATTTTCGTTCGGTTTCATCAAACCCATCCTAATTTCTTCAAACCCATGCTAAATTGCTCAAACCTCACATAAATTTTCAAACCACATAAATTTTCGTTCGGTTTCATCAAACCCATCCTAATTTCATCAAACCCATCCTAATTTCTTCAAACCCATGCTAAATTGCTCAAACCTCAGGTAAATTTTCAAACCACATAAATTTTCGTTCGGTTTCATCAAACCCATCCTAATTTCGTCAAACCCATGCCAAATATGTCAAACCTCACATAAATTTTCAAACCTCACATAAATTTTCGTTCGGTTTCATCAAACCCATCCTAATTTCGTCAAACCCATGCTAAATATGTCAAACCTCACATAAATTTTCAAACCTCACATAAATTTTCGTTCGGTTTCATCAAACCCATCCTAATTTCTTCAAACCCATGCTAATTTGCTCAAACCTCAGATAAATTTTCAAACCTCATAAATTTTCGTTCGGATTCATCAAACCCATCCTAATTTCATCAAACCCATCCTAATTTCTTCAAACCCATGCTAAATTGCTCAAACCTCAGGTAAATTTTCAAACCACATATATTTTCGTTCGGTTTCATCAAACCCATCCTAATTTCGTCAAACCCATGCTAAATATGTCAAACCTCACATAAATTTTCAAACCACATAAATTTTCGTTCGGTTTCATCAAACCCATCCTAATTTCGTCAAACCCATGCTAAATATGTCAAACCTCACATAAATTTTCAAACCTCACATAAATTTTCGTTCGGTTTCATCAAACCCATCCTAATTTCTTCAAACCCATGCTAAATTGCTCAAACCTCACATAAATTTTCAAACCACATAAATTTTCGTTCGGTTTCATCAAACCCATCCTAATTTCATCAAACCCATCCTAATTTCTTCAAACCCATGCTAAATTGCTCAAACCTCAGGTAAATTTTCAAACCACATAAATTTTCGTTCGGTTTCATCAAACCCATCCTAATTTCGTCAAACCCATGCTAAATATGTCAAACCTCACATAAATTTTCAAACCTCACATAAATTTTCGTTCGGTTTCATCAAACCCATCCTAATTTCGTCAAACCCATGCTAAATATGTCAAACCTCACATAAATTTTCGTTCGGTTTCATCAAACCCATCCTAATTTCTTCAAACCCATGCTAAATTGCTCAAACCTCACATAAATTTTCAAACCACATAAATTTTCGTTCGGTTTCATCAAACCCATCCTAATTTCATCAAACCCATCCTAATTTCGTCAAACCCATGCTAAATATGTCAAACCTCACATAAATTTTCAAACCTCACATAAATTTTCGTTCGGTTTCATCAAACCCATCCTAATTTCGTCAAACCCATGCTAAATATGTCAAACCTCACATAAATTTTCGTTCGGTTTCATCAAACCCATCCTAATTTCGTCAAACCCATGCTAAATATGTCAAACCTCACATAAATTTTCAAACCTCACATAAATTTTCGTTCGGTTTCATCAAACCCATCCTAATTTCGTCAAACCCATGCTAAATATGTCAAACCTCACATAAATTTTCGTTCGGTTTCATCAAACCCATCCTAATTTCTTCAAACCCATGCTAAATTGCTCAAACCTCACATAAATTTTCAAACCACATAAATTTTCGTTCGGTTTCATCAAACCCATCCTAATTTCATCAAACCCATCCTAATTTCTTCAAACCCATGCTAAATTGCTCAAACCTCAGGTAAATTTTCAATCCTCACATAAATTTTCGTTCGGTTTCATCAAACCCATCCTAATTTCTTCAAACCCATGCTAAATATGTCAAACCTCACATAAATTTTCAAACCTCACATAAATTTTCGTTCGGTTTCATCAAACCCATCCTAATTTCGTCAAACCCATGCTAAATATGTCAAACCTCACATAAATTTTCAAACCTCACATAAATTTTCGTTCGGTTTCATCAAACCCATCCTAATTTCGTCAAACCCATGCTAAATATGTCAAACCTCACATAAATTTTCGTTCGGTTTCATCAAACCCATCCTAATTTCTTCAAACCCATGCTAAATTGCTCAAACCTCACATAAATTTTCAAACCACATAAATTTTCGTTCGGTTTCATCAAACCCATCCTAATTTCATCAAACCCATCCTAATTTCTTCAAACCCATGCTAAATTGCTCAAACCTCAGGTAAATTTTCAAACCACATAAATTTTCGTTCGGTTTCATCAAACCCATCCTAATTTCGTCAAACCCATGCTAAATATGTCAAACCTCACATAAATTTTCAAACCTCACATAAATTTTCGTTCGGTTTCATCAAACCCATCCTAATTTCGTCAAACCCATGCTAAATATGTCAAACCTCACATAAATTTTCAAACCTCACATAAATTTTCGTTCGGTTTCATCAAACCCATCCTAATTTCTTCAAACCCATGCTAAATTGCTCAAACCTCAGGTAAATTTTCAAACCACATAAATTTTCGTTCGGTTTCATCAAACCCATCCTAATTTCTTCAAACCCATGCTAATTTGCTCAAACCTCAGATAAATTTTCAAACCTCATAAATTTTCGTTCGGATTCATCAAACCCATCCTAATTTCATCAAACCCATCCTAATTTCTTCAAACCCATGCTAAATTGCTCAAACCTCAGGTAAATTTTCAAACCACATATATTTTCGTTCGGTTTCATCAAACCCATCCTAATTTCGTCAAACCCATGCTAAATATGTCAAACCTCACATAAATTTTCAAACCACATAAATTTTCGTTCGGTTTCATCAAACCCATCCTAATTTCGTCAAACCCATGCTAAATATGTCAAACCTCACATAAATTTTCAAACCTCACATAAATTTTCGTTCGGTTTCATCAAACCCATCCTAATTTCTTCAAACCCATGCTAAATTGCTCAAACCTCACATAAATTTTCAAACCACATAAATTTTCGTTCGGTTTCATCAAACCCATCCTAATTTCATCAAACGCATCCTAATTTCTTCAAACCCATGCTAAATTGCTCAAACCTCAGGTAAATTTTCAAACCACATAAATTTTCGTTCGGTTTCATCAAACCCATCCTAATTTCTTCAAACCCATGCTAATTTGCTCAAACCTCAGATAAATTTTCAAACCTCATAAATTTTCGTTCGGATTCATCAAACCCATCCTAATTTCATCAAACCCATCCTAATTTCTTCAAACCCATGCTAAATTGCTCAAACCTCAGGTAAATTTTCAAACCACATAAATTTTCGTTCGGTTTCATCAAACCCATCCTAATTTCTTCAAACCCATGCTAAATTGCTCAAACCTCACATAAATTTTCAAACCACATAAATTTTCGTTCGGTTTCATCAAACCCATCCTAATTTCTTCAAACCCATGCTAATTTGCTCAAACCTCAGATAAATTTTCAAACCTCATAAATTTTCGTTCGGATTCATCAAACCCATCCTAATTTCATCAAACCCATCCTAATTTCTTAAAACCCATGCTAAATTGCTCAAACCTCAGGTAAATTTTCAAACCACATAAATTTTCGTTCGGTTTCATCAAACCCATCCTAATTTCGTCAAACCCATGCTAAATATGTCAAACCTCACATAAATTTTCAAACCACATAAATTTTCGTTCGGTTTCATCAAACCCATCCTAATTTCTTCAAACCCATGCTAATTTGCTCAAACCTCAGATAAATTTTCAAACTTCATAAATTTTCGTTCGGATTCATCAAACACATCCTAATTTCTTCAAACCCATGCTAAATTGCTCAAACCTCACATAAATTTTCAAACCTCATAAATTTTCGTTCGGATTCATCAAACCCATCCTAATTTCATCAAACCCATCCTAATTTCTTCAAACCCATGCTAAATTGCTCAAACCTCAGGTAAATTTTCAAACCACATAAATTTTCGTTCGGTTTCATCAAACCCATCCTAATTTCGTCAAACCCATGCTAAATATGTCAAACCTCACATAAATTTTCAAACCTCACATAAATTTTCGTTCGGTTTCATCAAACCCATCCTAATTTCGTCAAACCCATGCTAAATATGTCAAACCTCACATAAATTTTCGTTCGGTTTCATCAAACCCATCCTAATTTCTTCAAACCCATGCTAAATTGCTCAAACCTCACATAAATTTTCAAACCACATAAATTTTCGTTCGGTTTCATCAAACCCATGCTAATTTCATCAAACCCATCCTAATTTCTTCAAACCCATGCTAAATTGCTCAAACCTCAGGTAAATTTTCAAACCTCACATAAATTTTCGTTCGGTTTCATCAAACCCATCCTAATTTCTTCAAACCCATGCTAAATTGCTCAAACCTCAGGTAAATTTTCAAACCACATAAATTTTCGTTCGGTTTCATCAAACCCATCCTAATTTCTTCAAACCCATGCTAATTTGCTCAAACCTCAGATAAATTTTCAAACCTCATAAATTTTCGTTCGGATTCATCAAACCCATCCTAATTTCATCAAACCCATCCTAATTTCTTCAAACCCATGCTAAATTGCTCAAACCTCAGGTAAATTTTCAAACCACATATATTTTCGTTCGGTTTCATCAAACCCATCCTAATTTCGTCAAACCCATGCTAAATATGTCAAACCTCACATAAATTTTCAAACCACATAAATTTTCGTTCGGTTTCATCAAACCCATCCTAATTTCGTCAAACCCATGCTAAATATGTCAAACCTCACATAAATTTTCAAACCTCACATAAATTTTCGTTCGGTTTCATCAAACCCATCCTAATTTCTTCAAACCCATGCTAAATTGCTCAAACCTCACATAAATTTTCAAACCACATAAATTTTCGTTCGGTTTCATCAAACCCATCCTAATTTCATCAAACCCATCCTAATTTCTTCAAACCCATGCTAAATTGCTCAAACCTCAGGTAAATTTTCAAACCACATAAATTTTCGTTCGGTTTCATCAAACCCATCCTAATTTCGTCAAACCCATGCTAAATATGTCAAACCTCACATAAATTTTCAAACCTCACATAAATTTTCGTTCGGTTTCATCAAACCCATCCTAATTTCGTCAAACCCATGCTAAATATGTCAAACCTCACATAAATTTTCAAACCTCACATAAATTTTCGTTCGGTTTCATCAAACCCATCCTAATTTCTTCAAACCCATGCTAAATTGCTCAAACCTCACATAAATTTTCAAACCACATAAATTTTCGTTCGGTTTCATCAAACCCATCCTAATTTCATCAAACCCATCCTAATTTCTTCAAACCCATGCTAAATTGCTCAAACCTCAGGTAAATTTTCAAACCACATAAATTTTCGTTCGGTTTCATCAAACCCATCCTAATTTCTTCAAACCCATGCTAATTTGCTCAAACCTCAGATAAATTTTCAAACCTCATAAATTTTCGTTCGGATTCATCAAACCCATCCTAATTTCATCAAACCCATCCTAATTTCTTCAAACCCATGCTAAATTGCTCAAACCTCAGGTAAATTTTCAAACCACATAAATTTTCGTTCGGTTTCATCAAACCCATCCTAATTTCTTCAAACCCATGCTAAATTGCTCAAACCTCACATAAATTTTCAAACCACATAAATTTTCGTTCGGTTTCATCAAACCCATCCTAATTTCATCAAACCCATCCTAATTTCTTCAAACCCATGCTAAATTGCTCAAACCTCAGGTAAATTTTCAAACCACATAAATTTTCGTTCGGTTTCATCAAACCCATCCTAATTTCGTCAAACCCATGCTAAATATGTCAAACCTCACATAAATTTTCAAACCTCACATAAATTTTCGTTCGGTTTCATCAAACCCATCCTAATTTCGTCAAACCCATGCTAAATATGTCAAACCTCACATAAATTTTCAAACCTCACATAAATTTTCGTTCGGTTTCATCAAACCCATCCTAATTTCGTCAAACCCATGCTAAATATGTCAAACCTCACATAAATTTTCAAACCTCACATAAATTTTCGTTCGGTTTCATCAAACCCATCCTAATTTCGTCAAACCCATGCTAAATATGTCAAACCTCACATAAATTTTCGTTCGGTTTCATCAAACCCATCCTAATTTCTTCAAACCCATGCTAAATTGCTCAAACCTCACATAAATTTTCAAACCACATAAATTTTCGTTCGGTTTCATCAAACCCATCCTAATTTCATCAAACCCATCCTAATTTCTTCAAACCCATGCTAAATTGCTCAAACCTCAGGTAAATTTTCAAACCACATAAATTTTCGTTCGGTTTCATCAAACCCATCCTAATTTCGTCAAACCCATGCCAAATATGTCAAACCTCACATAAATTTTCAAACCTCACATAAATTTTCGTTCGGTTTCATCAAACCCATCCTAATTTCGTCAAACCCATGCTAAATATGTCAAACCTCACATAAATTTTCAAACCTCACATAAATTTTCGTTCGGTTTCATCAAACCCATCCTAATTTCTTCAAACCCATGCTAAATTGCTCAAACCTCAGGTAAATTTTCAAACCACATAAATTTTCGTTCGGTTTCATCAAACCCATCCTAATTTCTTCAAACCCATGCTAATTTGCTCAAACCTCAGATAAATTTTCAAACCTCATAAATTTTCGTTCGGATTCATCAAACCCATCCTAATTTCATCAAACCCATCCTAATTTCTTCAAACCCATGCTAAATTGCTCAAACCTCAGGTAAATTTTCAAACCACATATATTTTCGTTCGGTTTCATCAAACCCATCCTAATTTCGTCAAACCCATGCTAAATATGTCAAACCTCACATAAATTTTCGTTCGGTTTCATCAAACCCATCCTAATTTCGTCAAACCCATGCTAAATATGTCAAACCTCACATAAATTTTCAAACCTCACATAAATTTTCGTTCGGTTTCATCAAACCCATCCTAATTTCGTCAAACCCATGCTAAATATGTCAAACCTCACATAAATTTTCGTTCGGTTTCATCAAACCCATCCTAATTTCTTCAAACCCATGCTAAATTGCTCAAACCTCACATAAATTTTCAAACCACATAAATTTTCGTTCGGTTTCATCAAACCCATCCTAATTTCATCAAACCCATCCTAATTTCTTCAAACCCATGCTAAATTGCTCAAACCTCAGGTAAATTTTCAAACCACATATATTTTCGTTCGGTTTCATCAAACCCATCCTAATTTCGTCAAACCCATGCTAAATATGTCAAACCTCACATAAATTTTCAAACCACATAAATTTTCGTTCGGTTTCATCAAACCCATCCTAATTTCGTCAAACCCATGCTAAATATGTCAAACCTCACATAAATTTTCAAACCTCACATAAATTTTCGTTCGGTTTCATCAAACCCATCCTAATTTCTTCAAACCCATGCTAAATTGCTCAAACCTCACATAAATTTTCAAACCACATAAATTTTCGTTCGGTTTCATCAAACCCATCCTAATTTCATCAAACCCATCCTAATTTCTTCAAACCCATGCTAAATTGCTCAAACCTCAGGTAAATTTTCAAACCACATAAATTTTCGTTCGGTTTCATCAAACCCATCCTAATTTCGTCAAACCCATGCTAAATATGTCAAACCTCACATAAATTTTCAAACCTCACATAAATTTTCGTTCGGTTTCATCAAACCCATCCTAATTTCGTCAAACCCATGCTAAATATGTCAAACCTCACATAAATTTTCGTTCGGTTTCATCAAACCCATCCTAATTTCTTCAAACCCATGCTAAATTGCTCAAACCTCACATAAATTTTCAAACCACATAAATTTTCGTTCGGTTTCATCAAACCCATCCTAATTTCATCAAACCCATCCTAATTTCTTCAAACCCATGCTAAATTGCTCAAACCTCAGGTAAATTTTCAAACCACATAAATTTTCGTTCGGTTTCATCAAACCCATCCTAATTTCGTCATACCCATGCCAAATATGTCAAACCTCACATAAATTTTCAAACCTCACATAAATTTTCGTTCGGTTTCATCAAACCCATCCTAATTTCGTCAAACCCATGCTAAATATGTCAAACCTCACATAAATTTTCAAACCTCACATAAATTTTCGTTCGGTTTCATCAAACCCATCCTAATTTCTTCAAACCCATGCTAAATTGCTCAAACCTCAGGTAAATTTTCAAACCACATAAATTTTCGTTCGGTTTCATCAAACCCATCCTAATTTCTTCAAACCCATGCTAATTTGCTCAAACCTCAGATAAATTTTCAAACCTCATAAATTTTCGTTCGGATTCATCAAACCCATCCTAATTTCATCAAACCCATCCTAATTTCTTCAAACCCATGCTAAATTGCTCAAACCTCAGGTAAATTTTCAAACCACATATATTTTCGTTCGGTTTCATCAAACCCATCCTAATTTCGTCAAACCCATGCTAAATATGTCAAACCTCACATAAATTTTCAAACCACATAAATTTTCGTTCGGTTTCATCAAACCCATCCTAATTTCGTCAAACCCATGCTAAATATGTCAAACCTCACATAAATTTTCAAACCTCACATAAATTTTCGTTCGGTTTCATCAAACCCATCCTAATTTCTTCAAACCCATGCTAAATTGCTCAAACCTCACATAAATTTTCAAACCACATAAATTTTCGTTCGGTTTCATCAAACCCATCCTAATTTCATCAAACCCATCCTAATTTCTTCAAACCCATGCTAAATTGCTCAAACCTCAGGTAAATTTTCAAACCACATAAATTTTCGTTCGGTTTCATCAAACCCATCCTAATTTCGTCAAACCCATGCTAAATATGTCAAACCTCACATAAATTTTCAAACCTCACATAAATTTTCGTTCGGTTTCATCAAACCCATCCTAATTTCGTCAAACCCATGCTAAATATGTCAAACCTCACATAAATTTTCGTTCGGTTTCATCAAACCCATCCTAATTTCTTCAAACCCATGCTAAATTGCTCAAACCTCACATAAATTTTCAAACCACATAAATTTTCGTTCGGTTTCATCAAACCCATCCTAATTTCATCAAACCCATCCTAATTTCGTCAAACCCATGCTAAATATGTCAAACCTCACATAAATTTTCGTTCGGTTTCATCAAACCCATCCTAATTTCGTCAAACCCATGCTAAATATGTCAAACCTCACATAAATTTTCGTTCGGTTTCATCAAACCCATCCTAATTTCGTCAAACCCATGCTAAATATGTCAAACCTCACATAAATTTTCAAACCTCACATAAATTTTCGTTCGGTTTCATCAAACCCATCCTAATTTCGTCAAACCCATGCTAAATATGTCAAACCTCACATAAATTTTCGTTCGGTTTCATCAAACCCATCCTAATTTCTTCAAACCCATGCTAAATTGCTCAAACCTCACATAAATTTTCAAACCACATAAATTTTCGTTCGGTTTCATCAAACCCATCCTAATTTCATCAAACCCATCCTAATTTCTTCAAACCCATGCTAAATTGCTCAAACCTCAGGTAAATTTTCAATCCTCACATAAATTTTCGTTCGGTTTCATCAAACCCATCCTAATTTCTTCAAACCCATGCTAAATATGTCAAACCTCACATAAATTTTCAAACCTCACATAAATTTTCGTTCGGTTTCATCAAACCCATCCTAATTTCGTCAAACCCATGCTAAATATGTCAAACCTCACATAAATTTTCAAACCTCACATAAATTTTCGTTCGGTTTCATCAAACCCATCCTAATTTCGTCAAACCCATGCTTAATATGTCAAACCTCACATAAATTTTCGTTCGGTTTCATCAAACCCATCCTAATTTCTTCAAACCCATGCTAAATTGCTCAAACCTCACATAAATTTTCAAACCACATAAATTTTCGTTCGGTTTCATCAAACCCATCCTAATTTCATCAAACCCATCCTAATTTCTTCAAACCCATGCTAAATTGCTCAAACCTCAGGTAAATTTTCAAACCACATAAATTTTCGTTCGGTTTCATCAAACCCATCCTAATTTCGTCAAACCCATGCTAAATATGTCAAACCTCACATAAATTTTCAAACCTCACATAAATTTTCGTTCGGTTTCATCAAACCCATCCTAATTTCGTCAAACCCATGCTAAATATGTCAAACCTCACATAAATTTTCAAACCTCACATAAATTTTCGTTCGGTTTCATCAAACCCATCCTAATTTCTTCAAACCCATGCTAAATTGCTCAAACCTCAGGTAAATTTTCAAACCACATAAATTTTCGTTCGGTTTCATCAAACCCATCCTAATTTCTTCAAACCCATGCTAATTTGCTCAAACCTCAGATAAATTTTCAAACCTCATAAATTTTCGTTCGGATTCATCAAACCCATCCTAATTTCATCAAACCCATCCTAATTTCTTCAAACCCATGCTAAATTGCTCAAACCTCAGGTAAATTTTCAAACCACATATATTTTCGTTCGGTTTCATCAAACCCATCCTAATTTCGTCAAACCCATGCTAAATATGTCAAACCTCACATAAATTTTCAAACCACATAAATTTTCGTTCGGTTTCATCAAACCCATCCTAATTTCGTCAAACCCATGCTAAATATGTCAAACCTCACATAAATTTTCAAACCTCACATAAATTTTCGTTCGGTTTCATCAAACCCATCCTAATTTCTTCAAACCCATGCTAAATTGCTCAAACCTCACATAAATTTTCAAACCACATAAATTTTCGTTCGGTTTCATCAAACCCATCCTAATTTCATCAAACGCATCCTAATTTCTTCAAACCCATGCTAAATTGCTCAAACCTCACATAAATTTTCAAACCACATAAATTTTCGTTCGGTTTCATCAAACCCATCCTAATTTCTTCAAACCCATGCTAATTTGCTCAAACCTCAGATAAATTTTCAAACCTCATAAATTTTCGTTCGGATTCATCAAACCCATCCTAATTTCATCAAACCCATCCTAATTTCTTAAAACCCATGCTAAATTGCTCAAACCTCAGGTAAATTTTCAAACCACATAAATTTTCGTTCGGTTTCATCAAACCCATCCTAATTTCGTCAAACCCATGCTAAATATGTCAAACCTCACATAAATTTTCAAACCACATAAATTTTCGTTCGGTTTCATCAAACCCATCCTAATTTCTTCAAACCCATGCTAAATTGCTCAAACCTCACATAAATTTTCAAACCACATAAATTTTCGTTCGGTTTCATCAAACCCATCCTAATTTCTTCAAACCCATGCTAATTTGCTCAAACCTCAGATAAATTTTCAAACTTCATAAATTTTCGTTCGGATTCATCAAACACATCCTAATTTCTTCAAACCCATGCTAAATTGCTCAAACCTCACATAAATTTTCAAACCTCATAAATTTTCGTTCGGATTCATCAAACCCATCCTAATTTCATCAAACCCATCCTAATTTCTTCAAACCCATGCTAAATTGCTCAAACCTCAGGTAAATTTTCAAACCACATAAATTTTCGTTCGGTTTCATCAAACCCATCCTAATTTCGTCAAACCCATGCTAAATATGTCAAACCTCACATAAATTTTCGTTCGGTTTCATCAAACCCATCCTAATTTCTTCAAACCCATGCTAAATTGCTCAAACCTCACATAAATTTTCAAACCACATAAATTTTCGTTCGGTTTCATCAAACCCATGCTAATTTCATCAAACCCATCCTAATTTCTTCAAACCCATGCTAAATTGCTCAAACCTCAGGTAAATTTTCAAACCTCACATAAATTTTCGTTCGGTTTCATCAAACCCATCCTAATTTCTTCAAACCCATGCTAAATTGCTCAAACCTCAGGTAAATTTTCAAACCACATAAATTTTCGTTCGGTTTCATCAAACCCATCCTAATTTCTTCAAACCCATGCTAATTTGCTCAAACCTCAGATAAATTTTCAAACCTCATAAATTTTCGTTCGGATTCATCAAACCCATCCTAATTTCATCAAACCCATCCTAATTTCTTCAAACCCATGCTAAATTGCTCAAACCTCAGGTAAATTTTCAAACCACATATATTTTCGTTCGGTTTCATCAAACCCATCCTAATTTCGTCAAACCCATGCTAAATATGTCAAACCTCACATAAATTTTCAAACCACATAAATTTTCGTTCGGTTTCATCAAACCCATCCTAATTTCGTCAAACCCATGCTAAATATGTCAAACCTCACATAAATTTTCAAACCTCACATAAATTTTCGTTCGGTTTCATCAAACCCATCCTAATTTCTTCAAACCCATGCTAAATTGCTCAAACCTCACATAAATTTTCAAACCACATAAATTTTCGTTCGGTTTCATCAAACCCATCCTAATTTCATCAAACCCATCCTAATTTCTTCAAACCCATGCTAAATTGCTCAAACCTCAGGTAAATTTTCAAACCACATAAATTTTCGTTCGGTTTCATCAAACCCATCCTAATTTCGTCAAACCCATGCTAAATATGTCAAACCTCACATAAATTTTCAAACCTCACATAAATTTTCGTTCGGTTTCATCAAACCCATCCTAATTTCGTCAAACCCATGCTAAATATGTCAAACCTCACATAAATTTTCAAACCTCACATAAATTTTCGTTCGGTTTCATCAAACCCATCCTAATTTCTTCAAACCCATGCTAAATTGCTCAAACCTCACATAAATTTTCAAACCACATAAATTTTCGTTCGGTTTCATCAAACCCATCCTAATTTCATCAAACCCATCCTAATTTCTTCAAACCCATGCTAAATTGCTCAAACCTCAGGTAAATTTTCAAACCACATAAATTTTCGTTCGGTTTCATCAAACCCATCCTAATTTCTTCAAACCCATGCTAATTTGCTCAAACCTCAGATAAATTTTCAAACCTCATAAATTTTCGTTCGGATTCATCAAACCCATCCTAATTTCATCAAACCCATCCTAATTTCTTCAAACCCATGCTAAATTGCTCAAACCTCAGGTAAATTTTCAAACCACATAAATTTTCGTTCGGTTTCATCAAACCCATCCTAATTTCTTCAAACCCATGCTAAATTGCTCAAACCTCACATAAATTTTCAAACCACATAAATTTTCGTTCGGTTTCATCAAACCCATCCTAATTTCATCAAACCCATCCTAATTTCTTCAAACCCATGCTAAATTGCTCAAACCTCAGGTAAATTTTCAAACCACATAAATTTTCGTTCGGTTTCATCAAACCCATCCTAATTTCGTCAAACCCATGCTAAATATGTCAAACCTCACATAAATTTTCAAACCTCACATAAATTTTCGTTCGGTTTCATCAAACCCATCCTAATTTCGTCAAACCCATGCTAAATATGTCAAACCTCACATAAATTTTCAAACCTCACATAAATTTTCGTTCGGTTTCATCAAACCCATCCTAATTTCGTCAAACCCATGCTAAATATGTCAAACCTCACATAAATTTTCGTTCGGTTTCATCAAACCCATCCTAATTTCTTCAAACCCATGCTAAATTGCTCAAACCTCACATAAATTTTCAAACCTCATAAATTTTCGTTCGGATTCATCAAACCCATCCTAATTTCATCAAACCCATCCTAATTTCTTCAAACCCATGCTAAATTGCTCAAACCTCAGGTAAATTTTCAAACCACATAAATTTTCGTTCGGTTTCATCAAACCCATCCTAATTTCGTCAAACCCATGCTAAATATGTCAAACCTCACATAAATTTTCAAACCTCACATAAATTTTCGTTCGGTTTCATCAAACCCATCCTAATTTCGTCAAACCCATGCTAAATATGTCAAACCTCACATAAATTTTCAAACCTCACATAAATTTTCGTTCGGTTTCATCAAACCCATCCTAATTTCGTCAAACCCATGCTAAATATGTCAAACCTCACATAAATTTTCGTTCGGTTTCATCAAACCCATCCTAATTTCTTCAAACCCATGCTAAATTGCTCAAACCTCACATAAATTTTCAAACCTCATAAATTTTCGTTCGGATTCATCAAACCCATCCTAATTTCATCAAACCCATCCTAATTTCTTCAAACCCATGCTAAATTGCTCAAACCTCAGGTAAATTTTCAAACCACATAAATTTTCGTTCGGTTTCATCAAACCCATCCTAATTTCGTCAAACCCATGCTAAATATGTCAAACCTCACATAAATTTTCAAACCTCACATAAATTTTCGTTCGGTTTCATCAAACCCATCCTAATTTCGTCAAACCCATGCTAAATATGTCAAACCTCACATAAATTTTCAAACCTCACATAAATTTTCGTTCGGTTTCATCAAACCCATCCTAATTTCGTCAAACCCATGCTAAATATGTCAAACCTCACATAAATTTTCGTTCGGTTTCATCAAACCCATCCTAATTTCTTCAAACCCATGCTAAATTGCTCAAACCTCACATAAATTTTCAAACCACATAAATTTTCGTTCGGTTTCATCAAACCCATCCTAATTTCATCAAACCCATCCTAATTTCTTCAAACCCATGCTAAATTGCTCAAACCTCAGGTAAATTTTCAAACCACATAAATTTTCGTTCGGTTTCATCAAACCCATCCTAATTTCGTCAAACCCATGCTAAATATGTCAAACCTCACATAAATTTTCAAACCTCACATAAATTTTCGTTCGGTTTCATCAAACCCATCCTAATTTCGTCAAACCCATGCTAAATATGTCAAACCTCACATAAATTTTCGTTCGGTTTCATCAAACCCATCCTAATTTCTTCAAACCCATGCTAAATTGCTCAAACCTCACATAAATTTTCAAACCTCATAAATTTTCGTTCGGATTCATCAAACCCATCCTAATTTCATCAAACCCATCCTAATTTCTTCAAACCCATGCTAAATTGCTCAATCCTCAGGTAAATTTTCAAACCACATAAATTTTCGTTCGGTTTCATCAAACCCATCCTAATTTCGTCAAACCCATGCTAAATATGTCAAACCTCACATAAATTTTCAAACCTCACATAAATTTTCGTTCGGTTTCATCAAACCCATCCTAATTTCGTCAAACCCATGCTAAATATGTCAAACCTCACATAAATTTTCAAACCTCACATAAATTTTCGTTCGGTTTCATCAAACCCATCCTAATTTCGTCAAACCCATGCTAAATATGTCAAACCTCACATAAATTTTCAAACCTCACATAAATTTTCGTTCGGTTTCATCAAACCCATCCTAATTTCGTCAAACCCATGCTAAATATGTCAAACCTCACATAAATTTTCAAACCTCACATAAATTTTCGTTCGGTTTCATCAAACCCATCCTAATTTCGTCAAACCCATGCTAAATATGTCAAACCTCACATAAATTTTCGTTCGGTTTCATCAAACCCATCCTAATTTCTTCAAACCCATGCTAAATTGCTCAAACCTCACATAAATTTTCAAACCACATAAATTTTCGTTCGGTTTCATCAAACCCATCCTAATTTCATCAAACCCATCCTAATTTCTTCAAACCCATGCTAAATTGCTCAAACCTCAGGTAAATTTTCAAACCTCACATAAATTTTCGTTCGGTTTCATCAAACCCATCCTAATTTCTTCAAACCCATGCTAAATTGCTCAAACCTCAGGTAAATTTTCAAACCACATAAATTTTCGTTCGGTTTCATCAAACCCATCCTAATTTCTTCAAACCCATGCTAATTTGCTCAAACCTCAGATAAATTTTCAAACTTCATAAATTTTCGTTCGGATTCATCAAACACATCCTAATTCCTTCAAACCCATGCTAAATTGCTCAAACCTCACATAAATTTTCAAACCTCATAAATTTTCGTTCGGATTCATCAAACCCATCCTAATTTCATCAAACCCATCCTAATTTCTTCAAACCCATGCTAAATTGCTCAAACCTCAGGTAAATTTTCAAACCACATAAATTTTCGTTCGGTTTCATCAAACCCATCCTAATTTCGTCAAACCCATGCTAAATATGTCAAACCTCACATAAATTTTCAAACCTCACATAAATTTTCGTTCGGTTTCATCAAACCCATCCTAATTTCGTCAAACCCATGCTAAATATGTCAAACCTCACATAAATTTTCGTTCGGTTTCATCAAACCCATCCTAATTTCTTCAAACCCATGCTAAATTGCTCAAACCTCACATAAATTTTCAAACCACATAAATTTTCGTTCGGTTTCATCAAACCCATCCTAATTTCATCAAACCCATCCTAATTTCTTCAAACCCATGCTAAATTGCTCAAACCTCAGGTAAATTTTCAAACCACATAAATTTTCGTTCGGTTTCATCAAACCCATCCTAATTTCGTCAAACCCATGCTAAATATGTCAAACCTCACATAAATTTTCAAACCTCACATAAATTTTCGTTCGGTTTCATCAAACCCATCCTAATTTCGTCAAACCCATGCTAAATATGTCAAACCTCACATAAATTTTCGTTCGGTTTCATCAAACCCATCCTAATTTCGTCAAACCCATGCTAAATATGTCAAACCTCACATAAATTTTCAAACCTCACATAAATTTTCGTTCGGTTTCATCAAACCCATCCTAATTTCGTCAAACCCATGCTAAATATGTCAAACCTCACATAAATTTTCGTTCGGTTTCATCAAACCCATCCTAATTTCTTCAAACCCATGCTAAATTGCTCAAACCTCACATAAATTTTCAAACCACATAAATTTTCGTTCGGTTTCATCAAACCCATCCTAATTTCATCAAACCCATCCTAATTTCTTCAAACCCATGCTAAATTGCTCAAACCTCAGGTAAATTTTCAAACCACATATATTTTCGTTCGGTTTCATCAAACCCATCCTAATTTCGTCAAACCCATGCTAAATATGTCAAACCTCACATAAATTTTCAAACCACATAAATTTTCGTTCGGTTTCATCAAACCCATCCTAATTTCGTCAAACCCATGCTAAATATGTCAAACCTCACATAAATTTTCAAACCTCACATAAATTTTCGTTCGGTTTCATCAAACCCATCCTAATTTCTTCAAACCCATGCTAAATTGCTCAAACCTCACATAAATTTTCAAACCACATAAATTTTCGTTCGGTTTCATCAAACCCATCCTAATTTCATCAAACCCATCCTAATTTCTTCAAACCCATGCTAAATTGCTCAAACCTCAGGTAAATTTTCAAACCACATAAATTTTCGTTCGGTTTCATCAAACCCATCCTAATTTCGTCAAACCCATGCTAAATATGTCAAACCTCACATAAATTTTCAAACCTCACATAAATTTTCGTTCGGTTTCATCAAACCCATCCTAATTTCGTCAAACCCATGCTAAATATGTCAAACCTCACATAAATTTTCGTTCGGTTTCATCAAACCCATCCTAATTTCTTCAAACCCATGCTAAATTGCTCAAACCTCACATAAATTTTCAAACCACATAAATTTTCGTTCGGTTTCATCAAACCCATCCTAATTTCATCAAACCCATCCTAATTTCGTCAAACCCATGCTAAATATGTCAAACCTCACATAAATTTTCGTTCGGTTTCATCAAACCCATCCTAATTTCTTCAAACCCATGCTAAATTGCTCAAACCTCACATAAATTTTCAAACCACATAAATTTTCGTTCGGTTTCATCAAACCCATCCTAATTTCATCAAACCCATCCTAATTTCTTCAAACCCATGCTAAATTGCTCAAACCTCAGGTAAATTTTCAAACCACATAAATTTTCGTTCGGTTTCATCAAACCCATCCTAATTTCGTCAAACCCATGCCAAATATGTCAAACCTCACATAAATTTTCAAACCTCACATAAATTTTCGTTCGGTTTCATCAAACCCATCCTAATTTCGTCAAACCCATGCTAAATATGTCAAACCTCACATAAATTTTCAAACCTCACATAAATTTTCGTTCGGTTTCATCAAACCCATCCTAATTTCTTCAAACCCATGCTAATTTGCTCAAACCTCAGATAAATTTTCAAACCTCATAAATTTTCGTTCGGATTCATCAAACCCATCCTAATTTCATCAAACCCATCCTAATTTCTTCAAACCCATGCTAAATTGCTCAAACCTCAGGTAAATTTTCAAACCACATATATTTTCGTTCGGTTTCATCAAACCCATCCTAATTTCGTCAAACCCATGCTAAATATGTCAAACCTCACATAAATTTTCAAACCACATAAATTTTCGTTCGGTTTCATCAAACCCATCCTAATTTCGTCAAACCCATGCTAAATATGTCAAACCTCACATAAATTTTCAAACCTCACATAAATTTTCGTTCGGTTTCATCAAACCCATCCTAATTTCTTCAAACCCATGCTAAATTGCTCAAACCTCACATAAATTTTCAAACCACATAAATTTTCGTTCGGTTTCATCAAACCCATCCTAATTTCATCAAACCCATCCTAATTTCTTCAAACCCATGCTAAATTGCTCAAACCTCAGGTAAATTTTCAAACCACATAAATTTTCGTTCGGTTTCATCAAACCCATCCTAATTTCGTCAAACCCATGCTAAATATGTCAAACCTCACATAAATTTTCAAACCTCACATAAATTTTCGTTCGGTTTCATCAAACCCATCCTAATTTCGTCAAACCCATGCTAAATATGTCAAACCTCACATAAATTTTCGTTCGGTTTCATCAAACCCATCCTAATTTCTTCAAACCCATGCTAAATTGCTCAAACCTCACATAAATTTTCAAACCACATAAATTTTCGTTCGGTTTCATCAAACCCATCCTAATTTCATCAAACCCATCCTAATTTCGTCAAACCCATGCTAAATATGTCAAACCTCACATAAATTTTCAAACCTCACATAAATTTTCGTTCGGTTTCATCAAACCCATCCTAATTTCGTCAAACCCATGCTAAATATGTCAAACCTCACATAAATTTTCGTTCGGTTTCATCAAACCCATCCTAATTTCGTCAAACCCATGCTAAATATGTCAAACCTCACATAAATTTTCAAACCTCACATAAATTTTCGTTCGGTTTCATCAAACCCATCCTAATTTCGTCAAACCCATGCTAAATATGTCAAACCTCACATAAATTTTCGTTCGGTTTCATCAAACCCATCCTAATTTCTTCAAACCCATGCTAAATTGCTCAAACCTCACATAAATTTTCAAACCACATAAATTTTCGTTCGGTTTCATCAAACCCATCCTAATTTCATCAAACCCATCCTAATTTCTTCAAACCCATGCTAAATTGCTCAAACCTCAGGTAAATTTTCAATCCTCACATAAATTTTCGTTCGGTTTCATCAAACCCATCCTAATTTCTTCAAACCCATGCTAAATATGTCAAACCTCACATAAATTTTCAAACCTCACATAAATTTTCGTTCGGTTTCATCAAACCCATCCTAATTTCGTCAAACCCATGCTAAATATGTCAAACCTCACATAAATTTTCAAACCTCACATAAATTTTCGTTCGGTTTCATCAAACCCATCCTAATTTCGTCAAACCCATGCTAAATATGTCAAACCTCACATAAATTTTCGTTCGGTTTCATCAAACCCATCCTAATTTCTTCAAACCCATGCTAAATTGCTCAAACCTCACATAAATTTTCAAACCACATAAATTTTCGTTCGGTTTCATCAAACCCATCCTAATTTCATCAAACCCATCCTAATTTCTTCAAACCCATGCTAAATTGCTCAAACCTCAGGTAAATTTTCAAACCACATAAATTTTCGTTCGGTTTCATCAAACCCATCCTAATTTCGTCAAACCCATGCTAAATATGTCAAACCTCACATAAATTTTCAAACCTCACATAAATTTTCGTTCGGTTTCATCAAACCCATCCTAATTTCGTCAAACCCATGCTAAATATGTCAAACCTCACATAAATTTTCAAACCTCACATAAATTTTCGTTCGGTTTCATCAAACCCATCCTAATTTCTTCAAACCCATGCTAAATTGCTCAAACCTCAGGTAAATTTTCAAACCACATAAATTTTCGTTCGGTTTCATCAAACCCATCCTAATTTCTTCAAACCCATGCTAATTTGCTCAAACCTCAGATAAATTTTCAAACCTCATAAATTTTCGTTCGGATTCATCAAACCCATCCTAATTTCATCAAACCCATCCTAATTTCTTCAAACCCATGCTAAATTGCTCAAACCTCAGGTAAATTTTCAAACCACATATATTTTCGTTCGGTTTCATCAAACCCATCCTAATTTCGTCAAACCCATGCTAAATATGTCAAACCTCACATAAATTTTCAAACCACATAAATTTTCGTTCGGTTTCATCAAACCCATCCTAATTTCGTCAAACCCATGCTAAATATGTCAAACCTCACATAAATTTTCAAACCTCACATAAATTTTCGTTCGGTTTCATCAAACCCATCCTAATTTCTTCAAACCCATGCTAAATTGCTCAAACCTCACATAAATTTTCAAACCACATAAATTTTCGTTCGGTTTCATCAAACCCATCCTAATTTCATCAAACGCATCCTAATTTCTTCAAACCCATGCTAAATTGCTCAAACCTCAGGTAAATTTTCAAACCACATAAATTTTCGTTCGGTTTCATCAAACCCATCCTAATTTCTTCAAACCCATGCTAATTTGCTCAAACCTCAGATAAATTTTCAAACCTCATAAATTTTCGTTCGGATTCATCAAACCCATCCTAATTTCATCAAACCCATCCTAATTTCTTCAAACCCATGCTAAATTGCTCAAACCTCAGGTAAATTTTCAAACCACATAAATTTTCGTTCGGTTTCATCAAACCCATCCTAATTTCTTCAAACCCATGCTAAATTGCTCAAACCTCACATAAATTTTCAAACCACATAAATTTTCGTTCGGTTTCATCAAACCCATCCTAATTTCTTCAAACCCATGCTAATTTGCTCAAACCTCAGATAAATTTTCAAACCTCATAAATTTTCGTTCGGATTCATCAAACCCATCCTAATTTCATCAAACCCATCCTAATTTCTTAAAACCCATGCTAAATTGCTCAAACCTCAGGTAAATTTTCAAACCACATAAATTTTCGTTCGGTTTCATCAAACCCATCCTAATTTCGTCAAACCCATGCTAAATATGTCAAACCTCACATAAATTTTCAAACCACATAAATTTTCGTTCGGTTTCATCAAACCCATCCTAATTTCTTCAAACCCATGCTAAATTGCTCAAACCTCACATAAATTTTCAAACCACATAAATTTTCGTTCGGTTTCATCAAACCCATCCTAATTTCTTCAAACCCATGCTAATTTGCTCAAACCTCAGATAAATTTTCAAACTTCATAAATTTTCGTTCGGATTCATCAAACACATCCTAATTTCTTCAAACCCATGCTAAATTGCTCAAACCTCACATAAATTTTCAAACCTCATAAATTTTCGTTCGGATTCATCAAACCCATCCTAATTTCATCAAACCCATCCTAATTTCTTCAAACCCATGCTAAATTGCTCAAACCTCAGGTAAATTTTCAAACCACATAAATTTTCGTTCGGTTTCATCAAACCCATCCTAATTTCGTCAAACCCATGCTAAATATGTCAAACCTCACATAAATTTTCAAACCTCACATAAATTTTCGTTCGGTTTCATCAAACCCATCCTAATTTCGTCAAACCCATGCTAAATATGTCAAACCTCACATAAATTTTCGTTCGGTTTCATCAAACCCATCCTAATTTCTTCAAACCCATGCTAAATTGCTCAAACCTCACATAAATTTTCAAACCACATAAATTTTCGTTCGGTTTCATCAAACCCATGCTAATTTCATCAAACCCATCCTAATTTCTTCAAACCCATGCTAAATTGCTCAAACCTCAGGTAAATTTTCAAACCTCACATAAATTTTCGTTCGGTTTCATCAAACCCATCCTAATTTCTTCAAACCCATGCTAAATTGCTCAAACCTCAGGTAAATTTTCAAACCACATAAATTTTCGTTCGGTTTCATCAAACCCATCCTAATTTCTTCAAACCCATGCTAATTTGCTCAAACCTCAGATAAATTTTCAAACCTCATAAATTTTCGTTCGGATTCATCAAACCCATCCTAATTTCATCAAACCCATCCTAATTTCTTCAAACCCATGCTAAATTGCTCAAACCTCAGGTAAATTTTCAAACCACATATATTTTCGTTCGGTTTCATCAAACCCATCCTAATTTCGTCAAACCCATGCTAAATATGTCAAACCTCACATAAATTTTCAAACCACATAAATTTTCGTTCGGTTTCATCAAACCCATCCTAATTTCGTCAAACCCATGCTAAATATGTCAAACCTCACATAAATTTTCAAACCTCACATAAATTTTCGTTCGGTTTCATCAAACCCATCCTAATTTCTTCAAACCCATGCTAAATTGCTCAAACCTCACATAAATTTTCAAACCACATAAATTTTCGTTCGGTTTCATCAAACCCATCCTAATTTCATCAAACCCATCCTAATTTCTTCAAACCCATGCTAAATTGCTCAAACCTCAGGTAAATTTTCAAACCACATAAATTTTCGTTCGGTTTCATCAAACCCATCCTAATTTCGTCAAACCCATGCTAAATATGTCAAACCTCACATAAATTTTCAAACCTCACATAAATTTTCGTTCGGTTTCATCAAACCCATCCTAATTTCGTCAAACCCATGCTAAATATGTCAAACCTCACATAAATTTTCAAACCTCACATAAATTTTCGTTCGGTTTCATCAAACCCATCCTAATTTCTTCAAACCCATGCTAAATTGCTCAAACCTCACATAAATTTTCAAACCACATAAATTTTCGTTCGGTTTCATCAAACCCATCCTAATTTCATCAAACCCATCCTAATTTCTTCAAACCCATGCTAAATTGCTCAAACCTCAGGTAAATTTTCAAACCACATAAATTTTCGTTCGGTTTCATCAAACCCATCCTAATTTCTTCAAACCCATGCTAATTTGCTCAAACCTCAGATAAATTTTCAAACCTCATAAATTTTCGTTCGGATTCATCAAACCCATCCTAATTTCATCAAACCCATCCTAATTTCTTCAAACCCATGCTAAATTGCTCAAACCTCAGGTAAATTTTCAAACCACATAAATTTTCGTTCGGTTTCATCAAACCCATCCTAATTTCTTCAAACCCATGCTAAATTGCTCAAACCTCACATAAATTTTCAAACCACAAAAATTTTCGTTCGGTTTCATCAAACCCATCCTAATTTCATCAAACCCATCCTAATTTCTTCAAACCCATGCTAAATTGCTCAAACCTCAGGTAAATTTTCAAACCACATAAATTTTCGTTCGGTTTCATCAAACCCATCCTAATTTCTTCAAACCCATGCTAATTTGCTCAAACCTCAGATAAATTTTCAAACCTCATAAATTTTCGTTCGGATTCATCAAACCCATCCTAATTTCATCAAACCCATCCTAATTTCTTCAAACCCATGCTAAATTGCTCAAACCTCAGGTAAATTTTCAAACCACATAAATTTTCGTTCGGTTTCATCAAACCCATCCTAATTTCTTCAAACCCATGCTAAATTGCTCAAACCTCACATAAATTTTCAAACCACATAAATTTTCGTTCGGTTTCATCAAACCCATCCTAATTTCTTCAAACCCATGCTAATTTGCTCAAACCTCAGATAAATTTTCAAACCTCATAAATTTTCGTTCGGATTCATCAAACCCATCCTAATTTCATCAAACCCATCCTAATTTCTTCAAACCCATGCTAAATTGCTCAAACCTCAGGTAAATTTTCAAACCACATAAATTTTCGTTCGGTTTCATCAAACCCATCCTAATTTCGTCAAACCCATGCTAAATATGTCAAACCTCACATAAATTTTCAAACCACATAAATTTTCGTTCGGTTTCATCAAACCCATCCTAATTTCTTCAAACCCATGCTAAATTGCTCAAACCTCACATAAATTTTCAAACCACATAAATTTTCGTTCGGTTTCATCAAACCCATCCTAATTTCTTCAAACCCATGCTAATTTGCTCAAACCTCAGATAAATTTTCAAACTTCATAAATTTTCGTTCGGATTCATCAAACACATCCTAATTTCTTCAAACCCATGCTAAATTGCTCAAACCTCACATAAATTTTCAAACCTCATAAATTTTCGTTCGGATTCATCAAACCCATCCTAATTTCATCAAACCCATCCTAATTTCTTCAAACCCATGCTAAATTGCTCAAACCTCAGGTAAATTTTCAAACCACATAAATTTTCGTTCGGTTTCATCAAACCCATCCTAATTTCGTCAAACCCATGCTAAATATGTCAAACCTCACATAAATTTTCAAACCTCACATAAATTTTCGTTCGGTTTCATCAAACCCATCCTAATTTCGTCAAACCCATGCTAAATATGTCAAACCTCACATAAATTTTCAAACCTCACATAAATTTTCGTTCGGTTTCATCAAACCCATCCTAATTTCGTCAAACCCATGCTAAATATGTCAAACCTCACATAAATTTTCGTTCGGTTTCATCAAACCCATCCTAATTTCTTCAAACCCATGCTAAATTGCTCAAACCTCACATAAATTTTCAAACCACATAAATTTTCGTTCGGTTTCATCAAACCCATCCTAATTTCATCAAACCCATCCTAATTTCTTCAAACCCATGCTAAATTGCTCAAACCTCAGGTAAATTTTCAAACCTCACATAAATTTTCGTTCGGTTTCATCAAACCCATCCTAATTTCTTCAAACCCATGCTAAATTGCTCAAACCTCAGGTAAATTTTCAAACCACATAAATTTTCGTTCGGTTTCATCAAACCCATCCTAATTTCTTCAAACCCATGCTAATTTGCTCAAACCTCAGATAAATTTTCAAACCACATAAATTTTCGTTCGGTTTCATCAAACCCATCCTAATTTCTTCAAACCCATGCTAAATTGCTCAAACCTCACATAAATTTTCAAACCACATAAATTTTCGTTCGGTTTCATCAAACCCATCCTAATTTCTTCAAACCCATGCTAATTTGCTCAAACCTCAGATAAATTTTCAAACTTCATAAATTTTCGTTCGGATTCATCAAACACATCCTAATTTCTTCAAACCCATGCTAAATTGCTCAAACCTCACATAAATTTTCAAACCTCATAAATTTTCGTTCGGATTCATCAAACCCATCCTAATTTCATCAAACCCATCCTAATTTCTTCAAACCCATGCTAAATTGCTCAAACCTCAGGTAAATTTTCAAACCACATAAATTTTCGTTCGGTTTCATCAAACCCATCCTAATTTCGTCAAACCCATGCTAAATATGTCAAACCTCACATAAATTTTCAAACCTCACATAAATTTTCGTTCGGTTTCATCAAACCCATCCTAATTTCGTCAAACCCATGCTAAATATGTCAAACCTCACATAAATTTTCAAACCTCACATAAATTTTCGTTCGGTTTCATCAAACCCATCCTAATTTCGTCAAACCCATGCTAAATATGTCAAACCTCACATAAATTTTCGTTCGGTTTCATCAAACCCATCCTAATTTCTTCAAACCCATGCTAAATTGCTCAAACCTCACATAAATTTTCAAACCACATAAATTTTCGTTCGGTTTCATCAAACCCATCCTAATTTCGTCAAACCCATGCTAAATATGTCAAACCTCACATAAATTTTCAAACCTCACATAAATTTTCGTTCGGTTTCATCAAACCCATCCTAATTTCGTCAAACCCATGCTAAATATGTCAAACCTCACATAAATTTTCAAACCTCACATAAATTTTCGTTCGGTTTCATCAAACCCATCCTAATTTCGTCAAACCCATGCTAAATATGTCAAACCTCACATAAATTTTCGTTCGGTTTCATCAAACCCATCCTAATTTCTTCAAACCCATGCTAAATTGCTCAAACCTCACATAAATTTTCAAACCACATAAATTTTCGTTCGGTTTCATCAAACCCATCCTAATTTCATCAAACCCATCCTAATTTCTTCAAACCCATGCTAAATTGCTCAAACCTCAGGTAAATTTTCAAACCTCACATAAATTTTCGTTCGGTTTCATCAAACCCATCCTAATTTCTTCAAACCCATGCTAAATTGCTCAAACCTCAGGTAAATTTTCAAACCACATAAATTTTCGTTCGGTTTCATCAAACCCATCCTAATTTCTTCAAACCCATGCTAATTTGCTCAAACCTCAGATAAATTTTCAAACCACATAAATTTTCGTTCGGTTTCATCAAACCCATCCTAATTTCTTCAAACCCATGCTAAATTGCTCAAACCTCACATAAATTTTCAAACCACATAAATTTTCGTTCGGTTTCATCAAACCCATCCTAATTTCTTCAAACCCATGCTAATTTGCTCAAACCTCAGATAAATTTTCAAACTTCATAAATTTTCGTTCGGATTCATCAAACACATCCTAATTTCTTCAAACCCATGCTAAATTGCTCAAACCTCACATAAATTTTCAAACCTCATAAATTTTCGTTCGGATTCATCAAACCCATCCTAATTTCATCAAACCCATCCTAATTTCTTCAAACCCATGCTAAATTGCTCAAACCTCAGGTAAATTTTCAAACCACATAAATTTTCGTTCGGTTTCATCAAACCCATCCTAATTTCGTCAAACCCATGCTAAATATGTCAAACCTCACATAAATTTTCAAACCTCACATAAATTTTCGTTCGGTTTCATCAAACCCATCCTAATTTCGTCAAACCCATGCTAAATATGTCAAACCTCACATAAATTTTCAAACCTCACATAAATTTTCGTTCGGTTTCATCAAACCCATCCTAATTTCGTCAAACCCATGCTAAATATGTCAAACCTCACATAAATTTTCGTTCGGTTTCATCAAACCCATCCTAATTTCTTCAAACCCATGCTAAATTGCTCAAACCTCACATAAATTTTCAAACCACATAAATTTTCGTTCGGTTTCATCAAACCCATCCTAATTTCATCAAACCCATCCTAATTTCTTCAAACCCATGCTAAATTGCTCAAACCTCAGGTAAATTTTCAAACCTCACATAAATTTTCGTTCGGTTTCATCAAACCCATCCTAATTTCTTCAAACCCATGCTAAATTGCTCAAACCTCAGGTAAATTTTCAAACCACATAAATTTTCGTTCGGTTTCATCAAACCCATCCTAATTTCTTCAAACCCATGCTAATTTGCTCAAACCTCAGATAAATTTTCAAACTTCATAAATTTTCGTTCGGATTCATCAAACACATCCTAATTTCTTCAAACCCATGCTAAATTGCTCAAACCTCACATAAATTTTCAAACCTCATAAATTTTCGTTCGGATTCATCAAACCCATCCTAATTTCATCAAACCCATCCTAATTTCTTCAAACCCATGCTAAATTGCTCAAACCTCAGGTAAATTTTCAAACCACATAAATTTTCGTTCGGTTTCATCAAACCCATCCTAATTTCGTCAAACCCATGCTAAATATGTCAAACCTCACATAAATTTTCAAACCTCACATAAATTTTCGTTCGGTTTCATCAAACCCATCCTAATTTCGTCAAACCCATGCTAAATATGTCAAACCTCACATAAATTTTCAAACCTCACATAAATTTTCGTTCGGTTTCATCAAACCCATCCTAATTTCGTCAAACCCATGCTAAATATGTCAAACCTCACATAAATTTTCGTTCGGTTTCATCAAAAACATCCTAATTTCTTCAAACCCATGCTAAATTGCTCAAACCTCACATAAATTTTCAAACCACATAAATTTTCGTTCGGTTTCATCAAACCCATCCTAATTTCATCAAACCCATCCTAATTTCTTCAAACCCATGCTAAATTGCTCAAACCTCAGGTAAATTTTCAAACCTCACATAAATTTTCGTTCGGTTTCATCAAACCCATCCTAATTTCTTCAAACAAATGCTAAATTGCTCAAACCTCAGGTAAATTTTCAAACCACATAAATTTTCGTTCGGTTTCATCAAACCCATCCTAATTTCTTCAAACCCATGCTAATTTGCTCAAACCTCAGATAAATTTTCAAACTTCATAAATTTTCGTTCGGATTCATCAAACACATCCTAATTTCTTCAAACCCATGCTAAATTGCTCAAACCTCACATAAATTTTCAAACCTCATAAATTTTCGTTCGGATTCATCAAACCCATCCTAATTTCATCAAACCCATCCTAATTTCTTCAAACCCATGCTAAATTGCTCAAACCTCAGGTAAATTTTCAAACCACATAAATTTTCGTTCGGTTTCATCAAACCCATCCTAATTTCGTCAAACCCATGCTAAATATGTCAAACCTCACATAAATTTTCAAACCTCACATAAATTTTCGTTCGGTTTCATCAAACCCATCCTAATTTCGTCAAACCCATGCTAAATATGTCAAACCTCACATAAATTTTCAAACCTCACATAAATTTTCGTTCGGTTTCATCAAACCCATCCTAATTTCGTCAAACCCATGCTAAATATGTCAAACCTCACATAAATTTTCGTTCGGTTTCATCAAACCCATCCTAATTTCTTCAAACCCATGCTAAATTGCTCAAACCTCACATAAATTTTCAAACCTCATAAATTTTCGTTCGGATTCATCAAACCCATCCTAATTTCATCAAACCCATCCTAATTTCTTCAAACCCATGCTAAATTGCTCAAACCTCAGGTAAATTTTCAAACCACATAAATTTTCGTTCGGTTTCATCAAACCCATCCTAATTTCGTCAAACCCATGCTAAATATGTCAAACCTCACATAAATTTTCAAACCTCACATAAATTTTCGTTCGGTTTCATCAAACCCATCCTAATTTCGTCAAACCCATGCTAAATATGTCAAACCTCACATAAATTTTCAAACCTCACATAAATTTTCGTTCGGTTTCATCAAACCCATCCTAATTTCGTCAAACCCATGCTAAATATGTCAAACCTCACATAAATTTTCGTTCGGTTTCATCAAACCCATCCTAATTTCTTCAAACCCATGCTAAATTGCTCAAACCTCACATAAATTTTCAAACCACATAAATTTTCGTTCGGTTTCATCAAACCCATCCTAATTTCATCAAACCCATCCTAATTTCTTCAAACCCATGCTAAATTGCTCAAACCTCAGGTAAATTTTCAAACCTCACATAAATTTTCGTTCGGTTTCATCAAACCCATCCTAATTAATTCAAACCCATGCTAAATTGCTCAAACCTCAGGTAAATTTTCAAACCACATAAATTTTCGTTCGGTTTCATCAAACCCATCCTAATTTCTTCAAACCCATGCTAATTTGCTCAAACCTCAGATAAATTTTCAAACTTCATAAATTTTCGTTCGGATTCATCAAACACATCCTAATTTCTTCAAACCCATGCTAAATTGCTCAAACCTCACATAAATTTTCAAACCTCATAAATTTTCGTTCGGATTCATCAAACCCATCCTAATTTCATCAAACCCATCCTAATTTCTTCAAACCCATGCTAAATTGCTCAAACCTCAGGTAAATTTTCAAACCACATAAATTTTCGTTCGGTTTCATCAAACCCATCCTAATTTCGTCAAACCCATGCTAAATATGTCAAACCTCACATAAATTTTCAAACCTCACATAAATTTTCGTTCGGTTTCATCAAACCCATCCTAATTTCGTCAAACCCATGCTAAATATGTCAAACCTCACATAAATTTTCAAACCTCACATAAATTTTCGTTCGGTTTCATCAAACCCATCCTAATTTCGTCAAACCCATGCTAAATATGTCAAACCTCACATAAATTTTCGTTCGGTTTCATCAAACCCATCCTAATTTCTTCAAACCCATGCTAAATTGCTCAAACCTCACATAAATTTTCAAACCTCATAAATTTTCGTTCGGATTCATCAAACCCATCCTAATTTCATCAAACCCATCCTAATTTCTTCAAACCCATGCTAAATTGCTCAAACCTCAGGTAAATTTTCAAACCACATAAATTTTCGTTCGGTTTCATCAAACCCATCCTAATTTCGTCAAACCCATGCTAAATATGTCAAACCTCACATAAATTTTCAAACCTCACATAAATTTTCGTTCGGTTTCATCAAACCCATCCTAATTTCGTCAAACCCATGCTAAATATGTCAAACCTCACATAAATTTTCAAACCTCACATAAATTTTCGTTCGGTTTCATCAAACCCATCCTAATTTCGTCAAACCCATGCTAAATATGTCAAACCTCACATAAATTTTCGTTCGGTTTCATCAAACCCATCCTAATTTCTTCAAACCCATGCTAAATTGCTCAAACCTCACATAAATTTTCAAACCTCATAAATTTTCGTTCGGATTCATCAAACCCATCCTAATTTCATCAAACCCATCCTAATTTCTTCAAACCCATGCTAAATTGCTCAAACCTCAGGTAAATTTTCAAACCACATAAATTTTCGTTCGGTTTCATCAAACCCATCCTAATTTCGTCAAACCCATGCTAAATATGTCAAACCTCACATAAATTTTCAAACCTCACATAAATTTTCGTTCGGTTTCATCAAACCCATCCTAATTTCGTCAAACCCATGCTAAATATGTCAAACCTCACATAAATTTTCAAACCTCACATAAATTTTCGTTCGGTTTCATCAAACCCATCCTAATTTCGTCAAACCCATGCTAAATATGTCAAACCTCACATAAATTTTCGTTCGGTTTCATCAAACCCATCCTAATTTCTTCAAACCCATGCTAAATTGCTCAAACCTCACATAAATTTTCAAACCACATAAATTTTCGTTCGGTTTCATCAAACCCATCCTAATTTCATCAAACCCATCCTAATTTCTTCAAACCCATGCTAAATTGCTCAAACCTCAGGTAAATTTTCAAACCACATAAATTTTCGTTCGGTTTCATCAAACCCATCCTAATTTCGTCAAACCCATGCTAAATATGTCAAACCTCACATAAATTTTCAAACCTCACATAAATTTTCGTTCGGTTTCATCAAACCCATCCTAATTTCGTCAAACCCATGCTAAATATGTCAAACCTCACATAAATTTTCGTTCGGTTTCATCAAACCCATCCTAATTTCTTCAAACCCATGCTAAATTGCTCAAACCTCACATAAATTTTCAAACCTCATAAATTTTCGTTCGGATTCATCAAACCCATCCTAATTTCATCAAACCCATCCTAATTTCTTCAAACCCATGCTAAATTGCTCAAACCTCAGGTAAATTTTCAAACCACATAAATTTTCGTTCGGTTTCATCAAACCCATCCTAATTTCGTCAAACCCATGCTAAATATGTCAAACCTCACATAAATTTTCAAACCTCACATAAATTTTCGTTCGGTTTCATCAAACCCATCCTAATTTCGTCAAACCCATGCTAAATATGTCAAACCTCACATAAATTTTCAAACCTCACATAAATTTTCGTTCGGTTTCATCAAACCCATCCTAATTTCGTCAAACCCATGCTAAATATGTCAAACCTCACATAAATTTTCAAACCTCACATAAATTTTCGTTCGGTTTCATCAAACCCATCCTAATTTCGTCAAACCCATGCTAAATATGTCAAACCTCACATAAATTTTCAAACCTCACATAAATTTTCGTTCGGTTTCATCAAACCCATCCTAATTTCGTCAAACCCATGCTAAATATGTCAAACCTCACATAAATTTTCGTTCGGTTTCATCAAACCCATCCTAATTTCTTCAAACCCATGCTAAATTGCTCAAACCTCACATAAATTTTCAAACCACATAAATTTTCGTTCGGTTTCATCAAACCCATCCTAATTTCATCAAACCCATCCTAATTTCTTCAAACCCATGCTAAATTGCTCAAACCTCAGGTAAATTTTCAAACCTCACATAAATTTTCGTTCGGTTTCATCAAACCCATCCTAATTTCTTCAAACCCATGCTAAATTGCTCAAACCTCAGGTAAATTTTCAAACCACATAAATTTTCGTTCGGTTTCATCAAACCCATCCTAATTTCTTCAAACCCATGCTAATTTGCTCAAACCTCAGATAAATTTTCAAACTTCATAAATTTTCGTTCGGATTCATCAAACACATCCTAATTTCTTCAAACCCATGCTAAATTGCTCAAACCTCACATAAATTTTCAAACCTCATAAATTTTCGTTCGGATTCATCAAACCCATCCTAATTTCATCAAACCCATCCTAATTTCTTCAAACCCATGCTAAATTGCTCAAACCTCAGGTAAATTTTCAAACCACATAAATTTTCGTTCGGTTTCATCAAACCCATCCTAATTTCGTCAAACCCATGCTAAATATGTCAAACCTCACATAAATTTTCAAACCTCACATAAATTTTCGTTCGGTTTCATCAAACCCATCCTAATTTCGTCAAACCCATGCTAAATATGTCAAACCTCACATAAATTTTCGTTCGGTTTCATCAAACCCATCCTAATTTCTTCAAACCCATGCTAAATTGCTCAAACCTCACATAAATTTTCAAACCACATAAATTTTCGTTCGGTTTCATCAAACCCATCCTAATTTCATCAAACCCATCCTAATTTCTTCAAACCCATGCTAAATTGCTCAAACCTCAGGTAAATTTTCAAACCACATAAATTTTCGTTCGGTTTCATCAAACCCATCCTAATTTCGTCAAACCCATGCTAAATATGTCAAACCTCACATAAATTTTCAAACCTCACATAAATTTTCGTTCGGTTTCATCAAACCCATCCTAATTTCGTCAAACCCATGCTAAATATGTCAAACCTCACATAAATTTTCGTTCGGTTTCATCAAACCCATCCTAATTTCGTCAAACCCATGCTAAATATGTCAAACCTCACATAAATTTTCAAACCTCACATAAATTTTCGTTCGGTTTCATCAAACCCATCCTAATTTCGTCAAACCCATGCTAAATATGTCAAACCTCACATAAATTTTCGTTCGGTTTCATCAAACCCATCCTAATTTCTTCAAACCCATGCTAAATTGCTCAAACCTCACATAAATTTTCAAACCACATAAATTTTCGTTCGGTTTCATCAAACCCATCCTAATTTCATCAAACCCATCCTAATTTCTTCAAACCCATGCTAAATTGCTCAAACCTCAGGTAAATTTTCAAACCTCACATAAATTTTCGTTCGGTTTCATCAAACCCATCCTAATTTCTTCAAACCCATGCTAAATATGTCAAACCTCACATAAATTTTCAAACCTCACATAAATTTTCGTTCGGTTTCATCAAACCCATCCTAATTTCGTCAAACCCATGCTAAATATGTCAAACCTCACATAAATTTTCAAACCTCACATAAATTTTCGTTCGGTTTCATCAAACCCATCCTAATTTCGTCAAACCCATGCTAAATATGTCAAACCTCACATAAATTTTCGTTCGGTTTCATCAAACCCATCCTAATTTCTTCAAACCCATGCTAAATTGCTCAAACCTCACATAAATTTTCAAACCACATAAATTTTCGTTCGGTTTCATCAAACCCATCCTAATTTCATCAAACCCATCCTAATTTCTTCAAACCCATGCTAAATTGCTCAAACCTCAGGTAAATTTTCAAACCACATAAATTTTCGTTCGGTTTCATCAAACCCATCCTAATTTCGTCAAACCCATGCTAAATATGTCAAACCTCACATAAATTTTCAAACCTCACATAAATTTTCGTTCGGTTTCATCAAACCCATCCTAATTTCGTCAAACCCATGCTAAATATGTCAAACCTCACATAAATTTTCAAACCTCACATAAATTTTCGTTCGGTTTCATCAAACCCATCCTAATTTCGTCAAACCCATGCTAAATATGTCAAACCTCACATAAATTTTCAAACCTCACATAAATTTTCGTTCGGTTTCATCAAACCCATCCTAATTTCGTCAAACCCATGCTAAATATGTCAAACCTCACATAAATTTTCAAACCTCACATAAATTTTCGTTCGGTTTCATCAAACCCATCCTAATTTCGTCAAACCCATGCTAAATATGTCAAACCTCACATAAATTTTCAAACCTCACATAAATTTTCGTTCGGTTTCATCAAACCCATCCTAATTTCGTCAAACCCATGCTAAATATGTCAAACCTCACATAAATTTTCGTTCGGTTTCATCAAACCCATCCTAATTTCTTCAAACCCATGCTAAATTGCTCAAACCTCACATAAATTTTCAAACCACATAAATTTTCGTTCGGTTTCATCAAACCCATCCTAATTTCATCAAACCCATCCTAATTTCTTCAAACCCATGCTAAATTGCTCAAACCTCAGGTAAATTTTCAAACCTCACATAAATTTTCGTTCGGTTTCATCAAACCCATCCTAATTTCTTCAAACCCATGCTAAATTGCTCAAACCTCAGGTAAATTTTCAAACCACATAAATTTTCGTTCGGTTTCATCAAACCCATCCTAATTTCTTCAAACCCATGCTAATTTGCTCAAACCTCAGATAAATTTTCAAACTTCATAAATTTTCGTTCGGATTCATCAAACACATCCTAATTTCTTCAAACCCATGCTAAATTGCTCAAACCTCACATAAATTTTCAAACCTCATAAATTTTCGTTCGGATTCATCAAACCCATCCTAATTTCATCAAACCCATCCTAATTTCTTCAAACCCATGCTAAATTGCTCAAACCTCAGGTAAATTTTCAAACCACATAAATTTTCGTTCGGTTTCATCAAACCCATCCTAATTTCGTCAAACCCATGCTAAATATGTCAAACCTCACATAAATTTTCAAACCTCACATAAATTTTCGTTCGGTTTCATCAAACCCATCCTAATTTCGTCAAACCCATGCTAAATATGTCAAACCTCACATAAATTTTCGTTCGGTTTCATCAAACCCATCCTAATTTCTTCAAACCCATGCTAAATTGCTCAAACCTCACATAAATTTTCAAACCACATAAATTTTCGTTCGGTTTCATCAAACCCATCCTAATTTCATCAAACCCATCCTAATTTCTTCAAACCCATGCTAAATTGCTCAAACCTCAGGTAAATTTTCAAACCACATAAATTTTCGTTCGGTTTCATCAAACCCATCCTAATTTCGTCAAACCCATGCTAAATATGTCAAACCTCACATAAATTTTCAAACCTCACATAAATTTTCGTTCGGTTTCATCAAACCCATCCTAATTTCGTCAAACCCATGCTAAATATGTCAAACCTCACATAAATTTTCGTTCGGTTTCATCAAACCCATCCTAATTTCGTCAAACCCATGCTAAATATGTCAAACCTCACATAAATTTTCAAACCTCACATAAATTTTCGTTCGGTTTCATCAAACCCATCCTAATTTCGTCAAACCCATGCTAAATATGTCAAACCTCACATAAATTTTCGTTCGGTTTCATCAAACCCATCCTAATTTCTTCAAACCCATGCTAAATTGCTCAAACCTCACATAAATTTTCAAACCACATAAATTTTCGTTCGGTTTCATCAAACCCATCCTAATTTCATCAAACCCATCCTAATTTCTTCAAACCCATGCTAAATTGCTCAAACCTCAGGTAAATTTTCAAACCTCACATAAATTTTCGTTCGGTTTCATCAAACCCATCCTAATTTCTTCAAACCCATGCTAAATATGTCAAACCTCACATAAATTTTCAAACCTCACATAAATTTTCGTTCGGTTTCATCAAACCCATCCTAATTTCGTCAAACCCATGCTAAATATGTCAAACCTCACATAAATTTTCAAACCTCACATAAATTTTCGTTCGGTTTCATCAAACCCATCCTAATTTCGTCAAACCCATGCTAAATATGTCAAACCTCACATAAATTTTCGTTCGGTTTCATCAAACCCATCCTAATTTCTTCAAACCCATGCTAAATTGCTCAAACCTCACATAAATTTTCAAACCACATAAATTTTCGTTCGGTTTCATCAAACCCATCCTAATTTCATCAAACCCATCCTAATTTCTTCAAACCCATGCTAAATTGCTCAAACCTCAGGTAAATTTTCAAACCACATAAATTTTCGTTCGGTTTCATCAAACCCATCCTAATTTCGTCAAACCCATGCTAAATATGTCAAACCTCACATAAATTTTCAAACCTCACATAAATTTTCGTTCGGTTTCATCAAACCCATCCTAATTTCGTCAAACCCATGCTAAATATGTCAAACCTCACATAAATTTTCGTTCGGTTTCATCAAACCCATCCTAATTTCTTCAAACCCATGCTAAATTGCTCAAACCTCACATAAATTTTCAAACCTCATAAATTTTCGTTCGGATTCATCAAACCCATCCTAATTTCATCAAACCCATCCTAATTTCTTCAAACCCATGCTAAATTGCTCAAACCTCAGGTAAATTTTCAAACCACATAAATTTTCGTTCGGTTTCATCAAACCCATCCTAATTTCGTCAAACCCATGCTAAATATGTCAAACCTCACATAAATTTTCAAACCTCACATAAATTTTCGTTCGGTTTCATCAAACCCATCCTAATTTCGTCAAACCCATGCTAAATATGTCAAACCTCACATAAATTTTCAAACCTCACATAAATTTTCGTTCGGTTTCATCAAACCCATCCTAATTTCTTCAAACCCATGCTAAATTGCTCAAACCTCAGGTAAATTTTCAAACCACATAAATTTTCGTTCGGTTTCATCAAACCCATCCTAATTTCTTCAAACCCATGCTAATTTGCTCAAACCTCAGATAAATTTTCAAACCTCATAAATTTTCGTTCGGATTCATCAAACCCATCCTAATTTCATCAAACCCATCCTAATTTCTTCAAACCCATGCTAAATTGCTCAAACCTCAGGTAAATTTTCAAACCACATATATTTTCGTTCGGTTTCATCAAACCCATCCTAATTTCGTCAAACCCATGCTAAATATGTCAAACCTCACATAAATTTTCAAACCACATAAATTTTCGTTCGGTTTCATCAAACCCATCCTAATTTCGTCAAACCCATGCTAAATATGTCAAACCTCACATAAATTTTCAAACCTCACATAAATTTTCGTTCGGTTTCATCAAACCCATCCTAATTTCTTCAAACCCATGCTAAATTGCTCAAACCTCACATAAATTTTCAAACCACATAAATTTTCGTTCGGTTTCATCAAACCCATCCTAATTTCATCAAACCCATCCTAATTTCTTCAAACCCATGCTAAATTGCTCAAACCTCAGGTAAATTTTCAAACCACATAAATTTTCGTTCGGTTTCATCAAACCCATCCTAATTTCGTCAAACCCATGCTAAATATGTCAAACCTCACATAAATTTTCAAACCTCACATAAATTTTCGTTCGGTTTCATCAAACCCATCCTAATTTCGTCAAACCCATGCTAAATATGTCAAACCTCACATAAATTTTCGTTCGGTTTCATCAAACCCATCCTAATTTCGTCAAACCCATGCTAAATATGTCAAACCTCACATAAATTTTCAAACCTCACATAAATTTTCGTTCGGTTTCATCAAACCCATCCTAATTTCGTCAAACCCATGCTAAATATGTCAAACCTCACATAAATTTTCGTTCGGTTTCATCAAACCCATCCTAATTTCTTCAAACCCATGCTAAATTGCTCAAACCTCACATAAATTTTCAAACCACATAAATTTTCGTTCGGTTTCATCAAACCCATCCTAATTTCATCAAACCCATCCTAATTTCTTCAAACCCATGCTAAATTGCTCAAACCTCAGGTAAATTTTCAAACCTCACATAAATTTTCGTTCGGTTTCATCAAACCCATCCTAATTTCTTCAAACCCATGCTAAATTGCTCAAACCTCAGGTAAATTTTCAAACCACATAAATTTTCGTTCGGTTTCATCAAACCCATCCTAATTTCTTCAAACCCATGCTAATTTGCTCAAACCTCAGATAAATTTTCAAACCTCATAAATTTTCGTTCGGATTCATCAAACCCATCCTAATTTCATCAAACCCATCCTAATTTCTTCAAACCCATGCTAAATTGCTCAAACCTCAGGTAAATTTTCAAACCACATATATTTTCGTTCGGTTTCATCAAACCCATCCTAATTTCGTCAAACCCATGCTAAATATGTCAAACCTCACATAAATTTTCAAACCACATAAATTTTCGTTCGGTTTCATCAAACCCATCCTAATTTCGTCAAACCCATGCTAAATATGTCAAACCTCACATAAATTTTCAAACCTCACATAAATTTTCGTTCGGTTTCATCAAACCCATCCTAATTTCTTCAAACCCATGCTAAATTGCTCAAACCTCACATAAATTTTCAAACCACATAAATTTTCGTTCGGTTTCATCAAACCCATCCTAATTTCATCAAACCCATCCTAATTTCTTCAAACCCATGCTAAATTGCTCAAACCTCAGGTAAATTTTCAAACCACATAAATTTTCGTTCGGTTTCATCAAACCCATCCTAATTTCGTCAAACCCATGCTAAATATGTCAAACCTCACATAAATTTTCAAACCTCACATAAATTTTCGTTCGGTTTCATCAAACCCATCCTAATTTCGTCAAACCCATGCTAAATATGTCAAACCTCACATAAATTTTCAAACCTCACATAAATTTTCGTTCGGTTTCATCAAACCCATCCTAATTTCTTCAAACCCATGCTAAATTGCTCAAACCTCACATAAATTTTCAAACCACATAAATTTTCGTTCGGTTTCATCAAACCCATCCTAATTTCATCAAACCCATCCTAATTTCTTCAAACCCATGCTAAATTGCTCAAACCTCAGGTAAATTTTCAAACCACATAAATTTTCGTTCGGTTTCATCAAACCCATCCTAATTTCTTCAAACCCATGCTAATTTGCTCAAACCTCAGATAAATTTTCAAACCTCATAAATTTTCGTTCGGATTCATCAAACCCATCCTAATTTCATCAAACCCATCCTAATTTCTTCAAACCCATGCTAAATTGCTCAAACCTCAGGTAAATTTTCAAACCACATAAATTTTCGTTCGGTTTCATCAAACCCATCCTAATTTCTTCAAACCCATGCTAAATTGCTCAAACCTCACATAAATTTTCAAACCACATAAATTTTCGTTCGGTTTCATCAAACCCATCCTAATTTCATCAAACCCATCCTAATTTCTTCAAACCCATGCTAAATTGCTCAAACCTCAGGTAAATTTTCAAACCACATAAATTTTCGTTCGGTTTCATCAAACCCATCCTAATTTCTTCAAACCCATGCTAATTTGCTCAAACCTCAGATAAATTTTCAAACCTCATAAATTTTCGTTCGGATTCATCAAACCCATCCTAATTTCATCAAACCCATCCTAATTTCTTCAAACCCATGCTAAATTGCTCAAACCTCAGGTAAATTTTCAAACCACATAAATTTTCGTTCGGTTTCATCAAACCCATCCTAATTTCTTCAAACCCATGCTAAATTGCTCAAACCTCACATAAATTTTCAAACCACATAAATTTTCGTTCGGTTTCATCAAACCCATCCTAATTTCTTCAAACCCATGCTAATTTGCTCAAACCTCAGATAAATTTTCAAACCTCATAAATTTTCGTTCGGATTCATCAAACCCATCCTAATTTCATCAAACCCATCCTAATTTCTTCAAACCCATGCTAAATTGCTCAAACCTCAGGTAAATTTTCAAACCACATAAATTTTCGTTCGGTTTCATCAAACCCATCCTAATTTCGTCAAACCCATGCTAAATATGTCAAACCTCACATAAATTTTCAAACCACATAAATTTTCGTTCGGTTTCATCAAACCCATCCTAATTTCTTCAAACCCATGCTAAATTGCTCAAACCTCACATAAATTTTCAAACCACATAAATTTTCGTTCGGTTTCATCAAACCCATCCTAATTTCTTCAAACCCATGCTAATTTGCTCAAACCTCAGATAAATTTTCAAACTTCATAAATTTTCGTTCGGATTCATCAAACACATCCTAATTTCTTCAAACCCATGCTAAATTGCTCAAACCTCACATAAATTTTCAAACCTCATAAATTTTCGTTCGGATTCATCAAACCCATCCTAATTTCATCAAACCCATCCTAATTTCTTCAAACCCATGCTAAATTGCTCAAACCTCAGGTAAATTTTCAAACCACATAAATTTTCGTTCGGTTTCATCAAACCCATCCTAATTTCGTCAAACCCATGCTAAATATGTCAAACCTCACATAAATTTTCAAACCTCACATAAATTTTCGTTCGGTTTCATCAAACCCATCCTAATTTCGTCAAACCCATGCTAAATATGTCAAACCTCACATAAATTTTCAAACCTCACATAAATTTTCGTTCGGTTTCATCAAACCCATCCTAATTTCGTCAAACCCATGCTAAATATGTCAAACCTCACATAAATTTTCGTTCGGTTTCATCAAACCCATCCTAATTTCTTCAAACCCATGCTAAATTGCTCAAACCTCACATAAATTTTCAAACCACATAAATTTTCGTTCGGTTTCATCAAACCCATCCTAATTTCATCAAACCCATCCTAATTTCTTCAAACCCATGCTAAATTGCTCAAACCTCAGGTAAATTTTCAAACCTCACATAAATTTTCGTTCGGTTTCATCAAACCCATCCTAATTTCTTCAAACCCATGCTAAATTGCTCAAACCTCAGGTAAATTTTCAAACCACATAAATTTTCGTTCGGTTTCATCAAACCCATCCTAATTTCTTCAAACCCATGCTAATTTGCTCAAACCTCAGATAAATTTTCAAACCACATAAATTTTCGTTCGGTTTCATCAAACCCATCCTAATTTCTTCAAACCCATGCTAAATTGCTCAAACCTCACATAAATTTTCAAACCACATAAATTTTCGTTCGGTTTCATCAAACCCATCCTAATTTCTTCAAACTCATGCTAATTTGCTCAAACCTCAGATAAATTTTCAAACTTCATAAATTTTCGTTCGGATTCATCAAACACATCCTAATTTCTTCAAACCCATGCTAAATTGCTCAAACCTCACATAAATTTTCAAACCTCATAAATTTTCGTTCGGATTCATCAAACCCATCCTAATTTCATCAAACCCATCCTAATTTCTTCAAACCCATGCTAAATTGCTCAAACCTCAGGTAAATTTTCAAACCACATAAATTTTCGTTCGGTTTCATCAAACCCATCCTAATTTCGTCAAACCCATGCTAAATATGTCAAACCTCACATAAATTTTCAAACCTCACATAAATTTTCGTTCGGTTTCATCAAACCCATCCTAATTTCGTCAAACCCATGCTAAATATGTCAAACCTCACATAAATTTTCAAACCTCACATAAATTTTCGTTCGGTTTCATCAAACCCATCCTAATTTCGTCAAACCCATGCTAAATATGTCAAACCTCACATAAATTTTCGTTCGGTTTCATCAAACCCATCCTAATTTCTTCAAACCCATGCTAAATTGCTCAAACCTCACATAAATTTTCAAACCACATAAATTTTCGTTCGGTTTCATCAAACCCATCCTAATTTCGTCAAACCCATGCTAAATATGTCAAACCTCACATAAATTTTCAAACCTCACATAAATTTTCGTTCGGTTTCATCAAACCCATCCTAATTTCGTCAAACCCATGCTAAATATGTCAAACCTCACATAAATTTTCAAACCTCACATAAATTTTCGTTCGGTTTCATCAAACCCATCCTAATTTCGTCAAACCCATGCTAAATATGTCAAACCTCACATAAATTTTCGTTCGGTTTCATCAAACCCATCCTAATTTCTTCAAACCCATGCTAAATTGCTCAAACCTCACATAAATTTTCAAACCACATAAATTTTCGTTCGGTTTCATCAAACCCATCCTAATTTCATCAAACCCATCCTAATTTCTTCAAACCCATGCTAAATTGCTCAAACCTCAGGTAAATTTTCAAACCTCACATAAATTTTCGTTCGGTTTCATCAAACCCATCCTAATTTCTTCAAACCCATGCTAAATTGCTCAAACCTCAGGTAAATTTTCAAACCACATAAATTTTCGTTCGGTTTCATCAAACCCATCCTAATTTCTTCAAACCCATGCTAATTTGCTCAAACCTCAGATAAATTTTCAAACCACATAAATTTTCGTTCGGTTTCATCAAACCCATCCTAATTTCTTCAAACCCATGCTAAATTGCTCAAACCTCACATAAATTTTCAAACCACATAAATTTTCGTTCGGTTTCATCAAACCCATCCTAATTTCTTCAAACCCATGCTAATTTGCTCAAACCTCAGATAAATTTTCAAACTTCATAAATTTTCGTTCGGATTCATCAAACACATCCTAATTTCTTCAAACCCATGCTAAATTGCTCAAACCTCACATAAATTTTCAAACCTCATAAATTTTCGTTCGGATTCATCAAACCCATCCTAATTTCATCAAACCCATCCTAATTTCTTCAAACCCATGCTAAATTGCTCAAACCTCAGGTAAATTTTCAAACCACATAAATTTTCGTTCGGTTTCATCAAACCCATCCTAATTTCGTCAAACCCATGCTAAATATGTCAAACCTCACATAAATTTTCAAACCTCACATAAATTTTCGTTCGGTTTCATCAAACCCATCCTAATTTCGTCAAACCCATGCTAAATATGTCAAACCTCACATAAATTTTCAAACCTCACATAAATTTTCGTTCGGTTTCATCAAACCCATCCTAATTTCGTCAAACCCATGCTAAATATGTCAAACCTCACATAAATTTTCGTTCGGTTTCATCAAACCCATCCTAATTTCTTCAAACCCATGCTAAATTGCTCAAACCTCACATAAATTTTCAAACCACATAAATTTTCGTTCGGTTTCATCAAACCCATCCTAATTTCATCAAACCCATCCTAATTTCTTCAAACCCATGCTAAATTGCTCAAACCTCAGGTAAATTTTCAAACCTCACATAAATTTTCGTTCGGTTTCATCAAACCCATCCTAATTTCTTCAAACCCATGCTAAATTGCTCAAACCTCAGGTAAATTTTCAAACCACATAAATTTTCGTTCGGTTTCATCAAACCCATCCTAATTTCTTCAAACCCATGCTAATTTGCTCAAACCTCAGATAAATTTTCAAACTTCATAAATTTTCGTTCGGATTCATCAAACACATCCTAATTTCTTCAAACCCATGCTAAATTGCTCAAACCTCACATAAATTTTCAAACCTCATAAATTTTCGTTCGGATTCATCAAACCCATCCTAATTTCATCAAACCCATCCTAATTTCTTCAAACCCATGCTAAATTGCTCAAACCTCAGGTAAATTTTCAAACCACATAAATTTTCGTTCGGTTTCATCAAACCCATCCTAATTTCGTCAAACCCATGCTAAATATGTCAAACCTCACATAAATTTTCAAACCTCACATAAATTTTCGTTCGGTTTCATCAAACCCATCCTAATTTCGTCAAACCCATGCTAAATATGTCAAACCTCACATAAATTTTCAAACCTCACATAAATTTTCGTTCGGTTTCATCAAACCCATCCTAATTTCGTCAAACCCATGCTAAATATGTCAAACCTCACATAAATTTTCGTTCGGTTTCATCAAACCCATCCTAATTTCTTCAAACCCATGCTAAATTGCTCAAACCTCACATAAATTTTCAAACCTCATAAATTTTCGTTCGGATTCATCAAACCCATCCTAATTTCATCAAACCCATCCTAATTTCTTCAAACCCATGCTAAATTGCTCAAACCTCAGGTAAATTTTCAAACCACATAAATTTTCGTTCGGTTTCATCAAACCCATCCTAATTTCGTCAAACCCATGCTAAATATGTCAAACCTCACATAAATTTTCAAACCTCACATAAATTTTCGTTCGGTTTCATCAAACCCATCCTAATTTCGTCAAACCCATGCTAAATATGTCAAACCTCACATAAATTTTCAAACCTCACATAAATTTTCGTTCGGTTTCATCAAACCCATCCTAATTTCGTCAAACCCATGCTAAATATGTCAAACCTCACATAAATTTTCGTTCGGTTTCATCAAACCCATCCTAATTTCTTCAAACCCATGCTAAATTGCTCAAACCTCACATAAATTTTCAAACCACATAAATTTTCGTTCGGTTTCATCAAACCCATCCTAATTTCATCAAACCCATCCTAATTTCTTCAAACCCATGCTAAATTGCTCAAACCTCAGGTAAATTTTCAAACCTCACATAAATTTTCGTTCGGTTTCATCAAACCCATCCTAATTTCTTCAAACCCATGCTAAATTGCTCAAACCTCAGGTAAATTTTCAAACCACATAAATTTTCGTTCGGTTTCATCAAACCCATCCTAATTTCTTCAAACCCATGCTAATTTGCTCAAACCTCAGATAAATTTTCAAACTTCATAAATTTTCGTTCGGATTCATCAAACACATCCTAATTTCTTCAAACCCATGCTAAATTGCTCAAACCTCACATAAATTTTCAAACCTCATAAATTTTCGTTCGGATTCATCAAACCCATCCTAATTTCATCAAACCCATCCTAATTTCTTCAAACCCATGCTAAATTGCTCAAACCTCAGGTAAATTTTCAAACCACATAAATTTTCGTTCGGTTTCATCAAACCCATCCTAATTTCGTCAAACCCATGCTAAATATGTCAAACCTCACATAAATTTTCAAACCTCACATAAATTTTCGTTCGGTTTCATCAAACCCATCCTAATTTCGTCAAACCCATGCTAAATATGTCAAACCTCACATAAATTTTCAAACCTCACATAAATTTTCGTTCGGTTTCATCAAACCCATCCTAATTTCGTCAAACCCATGCTAAATATGTCAAACCTCACATAAATTTTCGTTCGGTTTCATCAAACCCATCCTAATTTCTTCAAACCCATGCTAAATTGCTCAAACCTCACATAAATTTTCAAACCACATAAATTTTCGTTCGGTTTCATCAAACCCATCCTAATTTCATCAAACCCATCCTAATTTCTTCAAACCCATGCTAAATTGCTCAAACCTCAGGTAAATTTTCAAACCTCACATAAATTTTCGTTCGGTTTCATCAAACCCATCCTAATTAATTCAAACCCATGCTAAATTGCTCAAACCTCAGGTAAATTTTCAAACCACATAAATTTTCGTTCGGTTTCATCAAACCCATCCTAATTTCTTCAAACCCATGCTAATTTGCTCAAACCTCAGATAAATTTTCAAACTTCATAAATTTTCGTTCGGATTCATCAAACACATCCTAATTTCTTCAAACCCATGCTAAATTGCTCAAACCTCACATAAATTTTCAAACCTCATAAATTTTCGTTCGGATTCATCAAACCCATCCTAATTTCATCAAACCCATCCTAATTTCTTCAAACCCATGCTAAATTGCTCAAACCTCAGGTAAATTTTCAAACCACATAAATTTTCGTTCGGTTTCATCAAACCCATCCTAATTTCGTCAAACCCATGCTAAATATGTCAAACCTCACATAAATTTTCAAACCTCACATAAATTTTCGTTCGGTTTCATCAAACCCATCCTAATTTCGTCAAACCCATGCTAAATATGTCAAACCTCACATAAATTTTCAAACCTCACATAAATTTTCGTTCGGTTTCATCAAACCCATCCTAATTTCGTCAAACCCATGCTAAATATGTCAAACCTCACATAAATTTTCGTTCGGTTTCATCAAACCCATCCTAATTTCTTCAAACCCATGCTAAATTGCTCAAACCTCACATAAATTTTCAAACCTCATAAATTTTCGTTCGGATTCATCAAACCCATCCTAATTTCATCAAACCCATCCTAATTTCTTCAAACCCATGCTAAATTGCTCAAACCTCAGGTAAATTTTCAAACCACATAAATTTTCGTTCGGTTTCATCAAACCCATCCTAATTTCGTCAAACCCATGCTAAATATGTCAAACCTCACATAAATTTTCAAACCTCACATAAATTTTCGTTCGGTTTCATCAAACCCATCCTAATTTCGTCAAACCCATGCTAAATATGTCAAACCTCACATAAATTTTCAAACCTCACATAAATTTTCGTTCGGTTTCATCAAACCCATCCTAATTTCGTCAAACCCATGCTAAATATGTCAAACCTCACATAAATTTTCGTTCGGTTTCATCAAACCCATCCTAATTTCTTCAAACCCATGCTAAATTGCTCAAACCTCACATAAATTTTCAAACCTCATAAATTTTCGTTCGGATTCATCAAACCCATCCTAATTTCATCAAACCCATCCTAATTTCTTCAAACCCATGCTAAATTGCTCAAACCTCAGGTAAATTTTCAAACCACATAAATTTTCGTTCGGTTTCATCAAACCCATCCTAATTTCGTCAAACCCATGCTAAATATGTCAAACCTCACATAAATTTTCAAACCTCACATAAATTTTCGTTCGGTTTCATCAAACCCATCCTAATTTCGTCAAACCCATGCTAAATATGTCAAACCTCACATAAATTTTCAAACCTCACATAAATTTTCGTTCGGTTTCATCAAACCCATCCTAATTTCGTCAAACCCATGCTAAATATGTCAAACCTCACATAAATTTTCGTTCGGTTTCATCAAACCCATCCTAATTTCTTCAAACCCATGCTAAATTGCTCAAACCTCACATAAATTTTCAAACCACATAAATTTTCGTTCGGTTTCATCAAACCCATCCTAATTTCATCAAACCCATCCTAATTTCTTCAAACCCATGCTAAATTGCTCAAACCTCAGGTAAATTTTCAAACCACATAAATTTTCGTTCGGTTTCATCAAACCCATCCTAATTTCGTCAAACCCATGCTAAATATGTCAAACCTCACATAAATTTTCAAACCTCACATAAATTTTCGTTCGGTTTCATCAAACCCATCCTAATTTCGTCAAACCCATGCTAAATATGTCAAACCTCACATAAATTTTCGTTCGGTTTCATCAAACCCATCCTAATTTCTTCAAACCCATGCTAAATTGCTCAAACCTCACATAAATTTTCAAACCTCATAAATTTTCGTTCGGATTCATCAAACCCATCCTAATTTCATCAAACCCATCCTAATTTCTTCAAACCCATGCTAAATTGCTCAAACCTCAGGTAAATTTTCAAACCACATAAATTTTCGTTCGGTTTCATCAAACCCATCCTAATTTCGTCAAACCCATGCTAAATATGTCAAACCTCACATAAATTTTCAAACCTCACATAAATTTTCGTTCGGTTTCATCAAACCCATCCTAATTTCGTCAAACCCATGCTAAATATGTCAAACCTCACATAAATTTTCAAACCTCACATAAATTTTCGTTCGGTTTCATCAAACCCATCCTAATTTCGTCAAACCCATGCTAAATATGTCAAACCTCACATAAATTTTCAAACCTCACATAAATTTTCGTTCGGTTTCATCAAACCCATCCTAATTTCGTCAAACCCATGCTAAATATGTCAAACCTCACATAAATTTTCAAACCTCACATAAATTTTCGTTCGGTTTCATCAAACCCATCCTAATTTCGTCAAACCCATGCTAAATATGTCAAACCTCACATAAATTTTCGTTCGGTTTCATCAAACCCATCCTAATTTCTTCAAACCCATGCTAAATTGCTCAAACCTCACATAAATTTTCAAACCACATAAATTTTCGTTCGGTTTCATCAAACCCATCCTAATTTCATCAAACCCATCCTAATTTCTTCAAACCCATGCTAAATTGCTCAAACCTCAGGTAAATTTTCAAACCTCACATAAATTTTCGTTCGGTTTCATCAAACCCATCCTAATTTCTTCAAACCCATGCTAAATTGCTCAAACCTCAGGTAAATTTTCAAACCACATAAATTTTCGTTCGGTTTCATCAAACCCATCCTAATTTCTTCAAACCCATGCTAATTTGCTCAAACCTCAGATAAATTTTCAAACTTCATAAATTTTCGTTCGGATTCATCAAACACATCCTAATTTCTTCAAACCCATGCTAAATTGCTCAAACCTCACATAAATTTTCAAACCTCATAAATTTTCGTTCGGATTCATCAAACCCATCCTAATTTCATCAAACCCATCCTAATTTCTTCAAACCCATGCTAAATTGCTCAAACCTCAGGTAAATTTTCAAACCACATAAATTTTCGTTCGGTTTCATCAAACCCATCCTAATTTCGTCAAACCCATGCTAAATATGTCAAACCTCACATAAATTTTCAAACCTCACATAAATTTTCGTTCGGTTTCATCAATCCCATCCTAATTTCGTCAAACCCATGCTAAATATGTCAAACCTCACATAAATTTTCGTTCGGTTTCATCAAACCCATCCTAATTTCTTCAAACCCATGCTAAATTGCTCAAACCTCACATAAATTTTCAAACCACATAAATTTTCGTTCGGTTTCATCAAACCCATCCTAATTTCATCAAACCCATCCTAATTTCTTCAAACCCATGCTAAATTGCTCAAACCTCAGGTAAATTTTCAAACCACATAAATTTTCGTTCGGTTTCATCAAACCCATCCTAATTTCGTCAAACCCATGCTAAATATGTCAAACCTCACATAAATTTTCAAACCTCACATAAATTTTCGTTCGGTTTCATCAAACCCATCCTAATTTCGTCAAACCCATGCTAAATATGTCAAACCTCACATAAATTTTCGTTCGGTTTCATCAAACCCATCCTAATTTCGTCAAACCCATGCTAAATATGTCAAACCTCACATAAATTTTCAAACCTCACATAAATTTTCGTTCGGTTTCATCAAACCCATCCTAATTTCGTCAAACCCATGCTAAATATGTCAAACCTCACATAAATTTTCGTTCGGTTTCATCAAACCCATCCTAATTTCTTCAAACCCATGCTAAATTGCTCAAACCTCACATAAATTTTCAAACCACATAAATTTTCGTTCGGTTTCATCAAACCCATCCTAATTTCATCAAACCCATCCTAATTTCTTCAAACCCATGCTAAATTGCTCAAACCTCAGGTAAATTTTCAAACCTCACATAAATTTTCGTTCGGTTTCATCAAACCCATCCTAATTTCTTCAAACCCATGCTAAATATGTCAAACCTCACATAAATTTTCAAACCTCACATAAATTTTCGTTCGGTTTCATCAAACCCATCCTAATTTCGTCAAACCCATGCTAAATATGTCAAACCTCACATAAATTTTCAAACCTCACATAAATTTTCGTTCGGTTTCATCAAACCCATCCTAATTTCGTCAAACCCATGCTAAATATGTCAAACCTCACATAAATTTTCGTTCGGTTTCATCAAACCCATCCTAATTTCTTCAAACCCATGCTAAATTGCTCAAACCTCACATAAATTTTCAAACCACATAAATTTTCGTTCGGTTTCATCAAACCCATCCTAATTTCATCAAACCCATCCTAATTTCTTCAAACCCATGCTAAATTGCTCAAACCTCAGGTAAATTTTCAAACCACATAAATTTTCGTTCGGTTTCATCAAACCCATCCTAATTTCGTCAAACCCATGCTAAATATGTCAAACCTCACATAAATTTTCAAACCTCACATAAATTTTCGTTCGGTTTCATCAAACCCATCCTAATTTCGTCAAACCCATGCTAAATATGTCAAACCTCACATAAATTTTCGTTCGGTTTCATCAAACCCATCCTAATTTCTTCAAACCCATGCTAAATTGCTCAAACCTCACATAAATTTTCAAACCTCATAAATTTTCGTTCGGATTCATCAAACCCATCCTAATTTCATCAAACCCATCCTAATTTCTTCAAACCCATGCTAAATTGCTCAAACCTCAGGTAAATTTTCAAACCACATAAATTTTCGTTCGGTTTCATCAAACCCATCCTAATTTCGTCAAACCCATGCTAAATATGTCAAACCTCACATAAATTTTCAAACCTCACATAAATTTTCGTTCGGTTTCATCAAACCCATCCTAATTTCGTCAAACCCATGCTAAATATGTCAAACCTCACATAAATTTTCAAACCTCACATAAATTTTCGTTCGGTTTCATCAAACCCATCCTAATTTCTTCAAACCCATGCTAAATTGCTCAAACCTCAGGTAAATTTTCAAACCACATAAATTTTCGTTCGGTTTCATCAAACCCATCCTAATTTCTTCAAACCCATGCTAATTTGCTCAAACCTCAGATAAATTTTCAAACCTCATAAATTTTCGTTCGGATTCATCAAACCCATCCTAATTTCATCAAACCCATCCTAATTTCTTCAAACCCATGCTAAATTGCTCAAACCTCAGGTAAATTTTCAAACCACATATATTTTCGTTCGGTTTCATCAAACCCATCCTAATTTCGTCAAACCCATGCTAAATATGTCAAACCTCACATAAATTTTCAAACCACATAAATTTTCGTTCGGTTTCATCAAACCCATCCTAATTTCGTCAAACCCATGCTAAATATGTCAAACCTCACATAAATTTTCAAACCTCACATAAATTTTCGTTCGGTTTCATCAAACCCATCCTAATTTCTTCAAACCCATGCTAAATTGCTCAAACCTCACATAAATTTTCAAACCACATAAATTTTCGTTCGGTTTCATCAAACCCATCCTAATTTCATCAAACCCATCCTAATTTCTTCAAACCCATGCTAAATTGCTCAAACCTCAGGTAAATTTTCAAACCACATAAATTTTCGTTCGGTTTCATCAAACCCATCCTAATTTCGTCAAACCCATGCTAAATATGTCAAACCTCACATAAATTTTCAAACCTCACATAAATTTTCGTTCGGTTTCATCAAACCCATCCTAATTTCGTCAAACCCATGCTAAATATGTCAAACCTCACATAAATTTTCGTTCGGTTTCATCAAACCCATCCTAATTTCGTCAAACCCATGCTAAATATGTCAAACCTCACATAAATTTTCAAACCTCACATAAATTTTCGTTCGGTTTCATCAAACCCATCCTAATTTCGTCAAACCCATGCTAAATATGTCAAACCTCACATAAATTTTCGTTCGGTTTCATCAAACCCATCCTAATTTCTTCAAACCCATGCTAAATTGCTCAAACCTCACATAAATTTTCAAACCACATAAATTTTCGTTCGGTTTCATCAAACCCATCCTAATTTCATCAAACCCATCCTAATTTCTTCAAACCCATGCTAAATTGCTCAAACCTCAGGTAAATTTTCAAACCTCACATAAATTTTCGTTCGGTTTCATCAAACCCATCCTAATTTCTTCAAACCCATGCTAAATATGTCAAACCTCACATAAATTTTCAAACCTCACATAAATTTTCGTTCGGTTTCATCAAACCCATCCTAATTTCGTCAAACCCATGCTAAATATGTCAAACCTCACATAAATTTTCAAACCTCACATAAATTTTCGTTCGGTTTCATCAAACCCATCCTAATTTCGTCAAACCCATGCTAAATATGTCAAACCTCACATAAATTTTCGTTCGGTTTCATCAAACCCATCCTAATTTCTTCAAACCCATGCTAAATTGCTCAAACCTCACATAAATTTTCAAACCACATAAATTTTCGTTCGGTTTCATCAAACCCATCCTAATTTCATCAAACCCATCCTAATTTCTTCAAACCCATGCTAAATTGCTCAAACCTCAGGTAAATTTTCAAACCACATAAATTTTCGTTCGGTTTCATCAAACCCATCCTAATTTCGTCAAACCCATGCCAAATATGTCAAACCTCACATAAATTTTCAAACCTCACATAAATTTTCGTTCGGTTTCATCAAACCCATCCTAATTTCGTCAAACCCATGCTAAATATGTCAAACCTCACATAAATTTTCAAACCTCACATAAATTTTCGTTCGGTTTCATCAAACCCATCCTAATTTCTTCAAACCCATGCTAAATTGCTCAAACCTCAGGTAAATTTTCAAACCACATAAATTTTCGTTCGGTTTCATCAAACCCATCCTAATTTCTTCAAACCCATGCTAATTTGCTCAAACCTCAGATAAATTTTCAAACCTCATAAATTTTCGTTCGGATTCATCAAACCCATCCTAATTTCATCAAACCCATCCTAATTTCTTCAAACCCATGCTAAATTGCTCAAACCTCAGGTAAATTTTCAAACCACATATATTTTCGTTCGGTTTCATCAAACCCATCCTAATTTCGTCAAACCCATGCTAAATATGTCAAACCTCACATAAATTTTCAAACCACATAAATTTTCGTTCGGTTTCATCAAACCCATCCTAATTTCGTCAAACCCATGCTAAATATGTCAAACCTCACATAAATTTTCAAACCTCACATAAATTTTCGTTCGGTTTCATCAAACCCATCCTAATTTCTTCAAACCCATGCTAAATTGCTCAAACCTCACATAAATTTTCAAACCACATAAATTTTCGTTCGGTTTCATCAAACCCATCCTAATTTCATCAAACCCATCCTAATTTCTTCAAACCCATGCTAAATTGCTCAAACCTCAGGTAAATTTTCAAACCACATAAATTTTCGTTCGGTTTCATCAAACCCATCCTAATTTCGCCAAACCCATGCTAAATATGTCAAACCTCACATAAATTTTCAAACCTCACATAAATTTTCGTTCGGTTTCATCAAACCCATCCTAATTTCGTCAAACCCATGCTAAATATGTCAAACCTCACATAAATTTTCGTTCGGTTTCATCAAACCCATCCTAATTTCGTCAAACCCATGCTAAATATGTCAAACCTCACATAAATTTTCAAACCTCACATAAATTTTCGTTCGGTTTCATCAAACCCATCCTAATTTCGTCAAACCCATGCTAAATATGTCAAACCTCACATAAATTTTCGTTCGGTTTCATCAAACCCATCCTAATTTCTTCAAACCCATGCTAAATTGCTCAAACCTCACATAAATTTTCAAACCACATAAATTTTCGTTCGGTTTCATCAAACCCATCCTAATTTCATCAAACCCATCCTAATTTCGTCAAACCCATGCTAAATATGTCAAACCTCACATAAATTTTCAAACCTCACATAAATTTTCGTTCGGTTTCATCAAACCCATCCTAATTTCGTCAAACCCATGCTAAATATGTCAAACCTCACATAAATTTTCGTTCGGTTTCATCAAACCCATCCTAATTTCGTCAAACCCATGCTAAATATGTCAAACCTCACATAAATTTTCAAACCTCACATAAATTTTCGTTCGGTTTCATCAAACCCATCCTAATTTCGTCAAACCCATGCTAAATATGTCAAACCTCACATAAATTTTCGTTCGGTTTCATCAAACCCATCCTAATTTCTTCAAACCCATGCTAAATTGCTCAAACCTCACATAAATTTTCAAACCACATAAATTTTCGTTCGGTTTCATCAAACCCATCCTAATTTCATCAAACCCATCCTAATTTCTTCAAACCCATGCTAAATTGCTCAAACCTCAGGTAAATTTTCAATCCTCACATAAATTTTCGTTCGGTTTCATCAAACCCATCCTAATTTCTTCAAACCCATGCTAAATATGTCAAACCTCACATAAATTTTCAAACCTCACATAAATTTTCGTTCGGTTTCATCAAACCCATCCTAATTTCGTCAAACCCATGCTAAATATGTCAAACCTCACATAAATTTTCAAACCTCACATAAATTTTCGTTCGGTTTCATCAAACCCATCCTAATTTCGTCAAACCCATGCTAAATATGTCAAACCTCACATAAATTTTCGTTCGGTTTCATCAAACCCATCCTAATTTCTTCAAACCCATGCTAAATTGCTCAAACCTCACATAAATTTTCAAACCACATAAATTTTCGTTCGGTTTCATCAAACCCATCCTAATTTCATCAAACCCATCCTAATTTCTTCAAACCCATGCTAAATTGCTCAAACCTCAGGTAAATTTTCAAACCACATAAATTTTCGTTCGGTTTCATCAAACCCATCCTAATTTCGTCAAACCCATGCTAAATATGTCAAACCTCACATAAATTTTCAAACCTCACATAAATTTTCGTTCGGTTTCATCAAACCCATCCTAATTTCGTCAAACCCATGCTAAATATGTCAAACCTCACATAAATTTTCAAACCTCACATAAATTTTCGTTCGGTTTCATCAAACCCATCCTAATTTCTTCAAACCCATGCTAAATTGCTCAAACCTCAGGTAAATTTTCAAACCACATAAATTTTCGTTCGGTTTCATCAAACCCATCCTAATTTCTTCAAACCCATGCTAATTTGCTCAAACCTCAGATAAATTTTCAAACCTCATAAATTTTCGTTCGGATTCATCAAACCCATCCTAATTTCATCAAACCCATCCTAATTTCTTCAAACCCATGCTAAATTGCTCAAACCTCAGGTAAATTTTCAAACCACATATATTTTCGTTCGGTTTCATCAAACCCATCCTAATTTCGTCAAACCCATGCTAAATATGTCAAACCTCACATAAATTTTCAAACCACATAAATTTTCGTTCGGTTTCATCAAACCCATCCTAATTTCGTCAAACCCATGCTAAATATGTCAAACCTCACATAAATTTTCAAACCTCACATAAATTTTCGTTCGGTTTCATCAAACCCATCCTAATTTCTTCAAACCCATGCTAAATTGCTCAAACCTCACATAAATTTTCAAACCACATAAATTTTCGTTCGGTTTCATCAAACCCATCCTAATTTCATCAAACCCATCCTAATTTCTTCAAACCCATGCTAAATTGCTCAAACCTCAGGTAAATTTTCAAACCACATAAATTTTCGTTCGGTTTCATCAAACCCATCCTAATTTCGTCAAACCCATGCTAAATATGTCAAACCTCACATAAATTTTCGTTCGGTTTCATCAAACCCATCCTAATTTCTTCAAACCCATGCTAAATTGCTCAAACCTCACATAAATTTTCAAACCACATAAATTTTCGTTCGGTTTCATCAAACCCATCCTAATTTCATCAAACCCATCCTAATTTCTTCAAACCCATGCTAAATTGCTCAAACCTCAGGTAAATTTTCAAACCACATAAATTTTCGTTCGGTTTCATCAAACCCATCCTAATTTCGTCAAACCCATGCTAAATATGTCAAACCTCACATAAATTTTCAAACCTCACATAAATTTTCGTTCGGTTTCATCAAACCCATCCTAATTTCGTCAAACCCATGCTAAATATGTCAAACCTCACATAAATTTTCAAACCTCACATAAATTTTCGTTCGGTTTCATCAAACCCATCCTAATTTCTTCAAACCCATGCTAAATTGCTCAAACCTCAGGTAAATTTTCAAACCACATAAATTTTCGTTCGGTTTCATCAAACCCATCCTAATTTCTTCAAACCCATGCTAATTTGCTCAAACCTCAGATAAATTTTCAAACCTCATAAATTTTCGTTCGGATTCATCAAACCCATCCTAATTTCATCAAACCCATCCTAATTTCTTCAAACCCATGCTAAATTGCTCAAACCTCAGGTAAATTTTCAAACCACATATATTTTCGTTCGGTTTCATCAAACCCATCCTAATTTCGTCAAACCCATGCTAAATATGTCAAACCTCACATAAATTTTCAAACCACATAAATTTTCGTTCGGTTTCATCAAACCCATCCTAATTTCGTCAAACCCATGCTAAATATGTCAAACCTCACATAAATTTTCAAACCTCACATAAATTTTCGTTCGGTTTCATCAAACCCATCCTAATTTCTTCAAACCCATGCTAAATTGCTCAAACCTCACATAAATTTTCAAACCACATAAATTTTCGTTCGGTTTCATCAAACCCATCCTAATTTCATCAAACCCATCCTAATTTCTTCAAACCCATGCTAAATTGCTCAAACCTCAGGTAAATTTTCAAACCACATAAATTTTCGTTCGGTTTCATCAAACCCATCCTAATTTCGTCAAACCCATGCTAAATATGTCAAACCTCACATAAATTTTCAAACCTCACATAAATTTTCGTTCGGTTTCATCAAACCCATCCTAATTTCGTCAAACCCATGCTAAATATGTCAAACCTCACATAAATTTTCGTTCGGTTTCATCAAACCCATCCTAATTTCGTCAAACCCATGCTAAATATGTCAAACCTCACATAAATTTTCAAACCTCACATAAATTTTCGTTCGGTTTCATCAAACCCATCCTAATTTCGTCAAACCCATGCTAAATATGTCAAACCTCACATAAATTTTCGTTCGGTTTCATCAAACCCATCCTAATTTCTTCAAACCCATGCTAAATTGCTCAAACCTCACATAAATTTTCAAACCTCATAAATTTTCGTTCGGATTCATCAAACCCATCCTAATTTCATCAAACCCATCCTAATTTCTTCAAACCCATGCTAAATTGCTCAAACCTCAGGTAAATTTTCAAACCACATAAATTTTCGTTCGGTTTCATCAAACCCATCCTAATTTCGTCAAACCCATGCTAAATATGTCAAACCTCACATAAATTTTCAAACCTCACATAAATTTTCGTTCGGTTTCATCAAACCCATCCTAATTTCGTCAAACCCATGCTAAATATGTCAAACCTCACATAAATTTTCAAACCTCACATAAATTTTCGTTCGGTTTCATCAAACCCATCCTAATTTCTTCAAACCCATGCTAAATTGCTCAAACCTCAGGTAAATTTTCAAACCACATAAATTTTCGTTCGGTTTCATCAAACCCATCCTAATTTCTTCAAACCCATGCTAATTTGCTCAAACCTCAGACAAATTTTCAAACCTCATAAATTTTCGTTCGGATTCATCAAACCCATCCTAATTTCATCAAACCCATCCTAATTTCTTCAAACCCATGCTAAATTGCTCAAACCTCAGGTAAATTTTCAAACCACATATATTTTCGTTCGGTTTCATCAAACCCATCCTAATTTCGTCAAACCCATGCTAAATATGTCAAACCTCACATAAATTTTCAAACCACATAAATTTTCGTTCGGTTTCATCAAACCCATCCTAATTTCGTCAAACCCATGCTAAATATGTCAAACCTCACATAAATTTTCAAACCTCACATAAATTTTCGTTCGGTTTCATCAAACCCATCCTAATTTCTTCAAACCCATGCTAAATTGCTCAAACCTCACATAAATTTTCAAACCACATAAATTTTCGTTCGGTTTCATCAAACCCATCCTAATTTCATCAAACCCATCCTAATTTCTTCAAACCCATGCTAAATTGCTCAAACCTCAGGTAAATTTTCAAACCACATAAATTTTCGTTCGGTTTCATCAAACCCATCCTAATTTCGTCAAACCCATGCTAAATATGTCAAACCTCACATAAATTTTCAAACCTCACATAAATTTTCGTTCGGTTTCATCAAACCCATCCTAATTTCGTCAAACCCATGCTAAATATGTCAAACCTCACATAAATTTTCAAACCTCACATAAATTTTCGTTCGGTTTCATCAAACCCATCCTAATTTCTTCAAACCCATGCTAAATTGCTCAAACCTCACATAAATTTTCAAACCACATAAATTTTCGTTCGGTTTCATCAAACCCATCCTAATTTCATCAAACCCATCCTAATTTCTTCAAACCCATGCTAAATTGCTCAAACCTCAGGTAAATTTTCAAACCACATAAATTTTCGTTCGGTTTCATCAAACCCATCCTAATTTCTTCAAACCCATGCTAATTTGCTCAAACCTCAGATAAATATGTCAAACCTCACATAAATTTTCGTTCGGATTCATCAAACCCATCCTAATTTCATCAAACCCATCCTAATTTCTTCAAACCCATGCTAAATTGCTCAAACCTCAGGTAAATTTTCAAACCACATAAATTTTCGTTCGGTTTCATCAAACCCATCCTAATTTCGTCAAACCCATGCTAAATATGTCAAACCTCACATAAATTTTCAAACCTCACATAAATTTTCGTTCGGTTTCATCAAACCCATCCTAATTTCGTCAAACCCATGCTAAATATGTCAAACCTCACATAAATTTTCAAACCTCACATAAATTTTCGTTCGGTTTCATCAAACCCATCCTTATTTCGTCAAACCCATGCTAAATATGTCAAACCTCACATAAATTTTCAAACCTCACATAAATTTTCGTTCGGTTTCATCAAACCCATCCTAATTTCGTCAAACCCATGCTAAATATGTCAAACCTCACATAAATTTTCGTTCGGTTTCATCAAACCCATCCTAATTTCTTCAAACCCATGCTAAATTGCTCAAACCTCACATAAATTTTCAAACCACATAAATTTTCGTTCGGTTTCATCAAACCCATCCTAATTTCATCAAACCCATCCTAATTTCTTCAAACCCATGCTAAATTGCTCAAACCTCAGGTAAATTTTCAAACCTCACATAAATTTTCGTTCGGTTTCATCAAACCCATCCTAATTTCTTCAAACCCATGCTAAATTGCTCAAACCTCAGGTAAATTTTCAAACCACATAAATTTTCGTTCGGTTTCATCAAACCCATCCTAATTTCTTCAAACCCATGCTAATTTGCTCAAACCTCAGATAAATTTTCAAACTTCATAAATTTTCGTTCGGATTCATCAAACACATCCTAATTTCTTCAAACCCATGCTAAATTGCTCAAACCTCAGGTAAATTTTCAAACCACATAAATTTTCGTTCGGTTTCATCAAACCCATCCTAATTTCGTCAAACCCATGCTAAATATGTCAAACCTCACATAAATTTTCAAACCTCACATAAATTTTCGTTCGGTTTCATCAAACCCATCCTAATTTCGTCAAACCCATGCTAAATATGTCAAACCTCACATAAATTTTCGTTCGGTTTCATCAAACCCATCCTAATTTCTTCAAACCCATGCTAAATTGCTCAAACCTCACATAAATTTTCAAACCACATAAATTTTCGTTCGGTTTCATCAAACCCATCCTAATTTCTTCAAACCCATGCTAATTTGCTCAAACCTCAGATAAATTTTCAAACCTCATAAATTTTCGTTCGGATTCATCAAACCCATCCTAATTTCGTCAAACCCATGCTAATTTTGTCAAACCTCACATAAATTTTCAAACCTCACATAAATTTTCGTTCGGTTTCATCAAACCCATCCTAATTTCTTCAAACCCATGCTAAATTGCTCAAACCTCACATAAATTTTCAAACCACATAAATTTTCGTTCGGTTTCATCAAACCCATCCTAATTTCATCAAACCCATCCTAATTTCTTCAAACCCATGCTAAATTGCTCAAACCTCAGGTAAATTTTCAAACCACATAAATTTTCGTTCGGTTTCATCAAACCCATCCTAATTTCGTCAAACCCATGCTAAATATGTCAAACCTCACATAAATTTTCAAACCTCACATAAATTTTCGTTCGGTTTCATCAAACCCATCCTAATTTCTTCAAACCCATGCTAAATTGCTCAAACCTCACATAAATTTTCAAACCACATAAATTTTCGTTCGGTTTCATCAAACCCATCCTAATTTCTTCAAACCCATGCTAATTTGCTCAAACCTCAGATAAATTTTCAAACCTCATAAATTTTCGTTCGGATTCATCAAACCCATCCTAATTTCATCAAACCCATCCTAATTTCTTCAAACCCATGCTAAATTGCTCAAACCTCAGGTAAATTTTCAAACCACATAAATTTTCGTTCGGTTTCATCAAACCCATCCTAATTTCGTCAAACCCATGCTAAATATGTCAAACCTCACATAAATTTTCAAACCTCACATAAATTTTCGTTCGGTTTCATCAAACCCATCCTAATTTCTTCAAACCCATGCTAAATTGCTCAAACCTCAGGTAAATTTTCAAACCACATAAATTTTCGTTCGGTTTCATCAAACCCATCCTAATTTCGTCAAACCCATGCTAATTTTGTCAAACCTCACATAAATTTTCAAACCTCACATAAATTTTCGTTCGGTTTCATCAAACCCATCCTAATTTCTTCAAACCCATGCTAAATTGCTCAAACCTCACATAAATTTTCAAACCACATAAATTTTCGTTCGGTTTCATCAAACCCATCCTAATTTCATCAAACCCATCCTAATTTCTTCAAACCCATGCTAAATTGCTCAAACCTCAGGTAAATTTTCAAACCACATAAATTTTCGTTCGGTTTCATCAAACCCATCCTAATTTCGTCAAACCCATGCTAAATATGTCAAACCTCACATAAATTTTCAAACCTCACATAAATTTTCGTTCGGTTTCATCAAACCCATCCTAATTTCGTCAAACCCATGCTAAATATGTCAAACCTCACATAAATTTTCAAACCTCACATAAATTTTCGTTCGGTTTCATCAAACCCATCCTAATTTCTTCAAACCCATGCTAAATTGCTCAAACCTCACATAAATTTTCAAACCACATAAATTTTCGTTCGGTTTCATCAAACCCATCCTAATTTCATCAAACGCATCCTAATTTCTTCAAACCCATGCTAAATTGCTCAAACCTCAGGTAAATTTTCAAACCACATAAATTTTCGTTCGGTTTCATCAAACCCATCCTAATTTCTTCAAACCCATGCTAATTTGCTCAAACCTCAGATAAATTTTCAAACCTCATAAATTTTCGTTCGGATTCATCAAACCCATCCTAATTTCATCAAACCCATCCTAATTTCTTCAAACCCATGCTAAATTGCTCAAACCTCAGGTAAATTTTCAAACCACATAAATTTTCGTTCGGTTTCATCAAACCCATCCTAATTTCTTCAAACCCATGCTAAATTGCTCAAACCTCACATAAATTTTCAAACCACATAAATTTTCGTTCGGTTTCATCAAACCCATCCTAATTTCTTCAAACCCATGCTAATTTGCTCAAACCTCAGATAAATTTTCAAACCTCATAAATTTTCGTTCGGATTCATCAAACCCATCCTAATTTCATCAAACCCATCCTAATTTCTTCAAACCCATGCTAAATTGCTCAAACCTCAGGTAAATTTTCAAACCACATAAATTTTCGTTCGGTTTCATCAAACCCATCCTAATTTCGTCAAACCCATGCTAAATATGTCAAACCTCACATAAATTTTCAAACCACATAAATTTTCGTTCGGTTTCATCAAACCCATCCTAATTTCTTCAAACCCATGCTAAATTGCTCAAACCTCACATAAATTTTCAAACCACATAAATTTTCGTTCGGTTTCATCAAACCCATCCTAATTTCTTCAAACCCATGCTAATTTGCTCAAACCTCAGATAAATTTTCAAACTTCATAAATTTTCGTTCGGATTCATCAAACCCATCCTAATTTCTTCAAACCCATGCTAAATTGCTCAAACCTCACATAAATTTTCAAACCTCATGAATTTTCGTTCGGATTCATCAAACCCATCCTAATTTCATCAAACCCATCCTAAATTCTTCAAACCCATGCTAAATTGCTCAAACCTCAGGTAAATTTTCAAACCACATAAATTTTCGTTCGGTTTCATCAAACCCATCCTAATTTCGTCAAACCCATGCTAAATATGTCAAACCTCACATAAATTTTCAAACCACATAAATTTTCGTTCGGTTTCATCAAACCCATCCTAATTTCGTCAAACCCATGCTAAATATGTCAAACCTCACATAAATTTTCAAACCTCACATAAATTTTCGTTCGGTTTCATCAAACCCATCCTAATTTCTTCAAACCCATGCTAAATTGCTCAAACCTCACATAAATTTTCAAACCACATAAATTTTCGTTCGGTTTCATCAAACCCATCCTAATTTCATCAAACTCATCCTAATTTCTTCAAACCCATGCTAAATTGCTCAAACCTCAGGTAAATTTTCAAACCACATAAATTTTCGTTCGGTTTCATCAAACCCATCCTAATTTCGTCAAACCCATGCTAAATATGTCAAACCTCACATAAATTTTCAAACCTCACATAAATTTTCGTTCGGTTTCATCAAACCCATCCTAATTTCGTCAAACCCATGCTAAATATGTCAAACCTCACATAAATTTTCAAACCTCACATAAATTTTCGTTCGGTTTCATCAAACCCATCCTAATTTCTTCAAACCCATGCTAAATTGCTCAAACCTCACATAAATTTTCAAACCACATAAATTTTCGTTCGGTTTCATCAAACCCATCCTAATTTCTTCAAACCCATGCTAATTTGCTCAAACCTCAGATAAATTTTCAAACCTCATAAATTTTCGTTCGGATTCATCAAACCCATCCTAATTTCATCAAACCCATCCTAATTTCTTCAAACCCATGCTAAATTGCTCAAACCTCAGGTAAATTTTCAAACCACATAAATTTTCGTTCGGTTTCATCAAACCCATCCTAATTTCGTCAAACCCATGCTAAATATGTCAAACCTCACATAAATTTTCAAACCACATAAATTTTCGTTCGGTTTCATCAAACCCATCCTAATTTCATCAAACCCATCCTAATTTCTTCAAACCCATGCTAAATTGCTCAAACCTCAGGTAAATTTTCAAACCACATAAATTTTCGTTCGGTTTCATCAAACCCATCCTAATTTCTTCAAACCCATGCTAAATTGCTCAAACCTCACATAAATTTTCAAACCACATAAATTTTCGTTCGGTTTCATCAAACCCATCCTAATTTCTTCAAACCCATGCTAATTTGCTCAAACCTCAGATAAATTTTCAAACCTCATAAATTTTCGTTCGGATTCATCAAACCCATCCTAATTTCATCAAACCCATCCTAATTTCTTCAAACCCATGCTAAATTGCTCAAACCTCAGGTAAATTTTCAAACCACATAAATTTTCGTTCGGTTTCATCAAACCCATCCTAATTTCGTCAAACCCATGCTAAATATGTCAAACCTCACATAAATTTTCAAACCACATAAATTTTCGTTCGGTTTCATCAAACCCATCCTAATTTCATCAAACCCATCCTAATTTCTTCAAACCCATGCTAAATTGCTCAAACCTCAGGTAAATTTTCAAACCACATAAATTTTCGTTCGGTTTCATCAAACCCATCCTAATTTCGTCAAACCCATGCTAAATATGTCAAACCTCACATAAATTTTCGTTCGGTTTCATCAAACCCATCCTAATTTCTTCAAACCCATGCTAAATTGCTCAAACCTCACATAAATTTTCAAACCACATAAATTTTCGTTCGGTTTCATCAAACCCATCCTAATTTCATCAAACCCATCCTAATTTCTTCAAACCCATGCTAAATTGCTCAAACCTCAGGTAAATTTTCAAACCTCACATAAATTTTCGTTCGGTTTCATCAAACCCATCCTAATTTCTTCAAACCCATGCTAAATTGCTCAAACCTCAGGTAAATTTTCAAACCACATAAATTTTCGTTCGGTTTCATCAAACCCATCCTAATTTCTTCAAACCCATGCTAATTTGCTCAAACCTCAGATAAATTTTCAAACCACATAAATTTTCGTTCGGTTTCATCAAACCCATCCTAATTTCTTCAAACCCATGCTAAATTGCTCAAACCTCACATAAATTTTCAAACCACATAAATTTTCGTTCGGTTTCATCAAACCCATCCTAATTTCTTCAAACCCATGCTAATTTGCTCAAACCTCAGATAAATTTTCAAACTTCATAAATTTTCGTTCGGATTCATCAAACACATCCTAATTTCTTCAAACCCATGCTAAATTGCTCAAACCTCACATAAATTTTCAAACCTCATAAATTTTCGTTCGGATTCATCAAACCCATCCTAATTTCATCAAACCCATCCTAATTTCTTCAAACCCATGCTAAATTGCTCAAACCTCAGGTAAATTTTCAAACCACATAAATTTTCGTTCGGTTTCATCAAACCCATCCTAATTTCGTCAAACCCATGCTAAATATGTCAAACCTCACATAAATTTTCAAACCTCACATAAATTTTCGTTCGGTTTCATCAAACCCATCCTAATTTCGTCAAACCCATGCTAAATATGTCAAACCTCACATAAATTTTCAAACCTCACATAAATTTTCGTTCGGTTTCATCAAACCCATCCTAATTTCGTCAAACCCATGCTAAATATGTCAAACCTCACATAAATTTTCGTTCGGTTTCATCAAACCCATCCTAATTTCTTCAAACCCATGCTAAATTGCTCAAACCTCACATAAATTTTCAAACCACATAAATTTTCGTTCGGTTTCATCAAACCCATCCTAATTTCATCAAACCCATCCTAATTTCTTCAAACCCATGCTAAATTGCTCAAACCTCAGGTAAATTTTCAAACCTCACATAAATTTTCGTTCGGTTTCATCAAACCCATCCTAATTTCTTCAAACCCATGCTAAATTGCTCAAACCTCAGGTAAATTTTCAAACCACATAAATTTTCGTTCGGTTTCATCAAACCCATCCTAATTTCTTCAAACCCATGCTAATTTGCTCAAACCTCAGATAAATTTTCAAACTTCATAAATTTTCGTTCGGATTCATCAAACACATCCTAATTTCTTCAAACACATGCTAAATTGCTCAAACCTCACATAAATTTTCAAACCTCATAAATTTTCGTTCGGATTCATCAAACCCATCCTAATTTCATCAAACCCATCCTAATTTCTTCAAACCCATGCTAAATTGCTCAAACCTCAGGTAAATTTTCAAACCACATAAATTTTCGTTCGGTTTCATCAAACCCATCCTAATTTCGTCAAACCCATGCTAAATATGTCAAACCTCACATAAATTTTCAAACCTCACATAAATTTTCGTTCGGTTTCATCAAACCCATCCTAATTTCGTCAAACCCATGCTAAATATGTCAAACCTCACATAAATTTTCAAACCTCACATAAATTTTCGTTCGGTTTCATCAAACCCATCCTAATTTCGTCAAACCCATGCTAAATATGTCAAACCTCACATAAATTTTCGTTCGGTTTCATCAAACCCATCCTAATTTCTTCAAACCCATGCTAAATTGCTCAAACCTCACATAAATTTTCAAACCACATAAATTTTCGTTCGGTTTCATCAAACCCATCCTAATTTCATCAAACCCATCCTAATTTCTCCAAACCCATGCTAAATTGCTCAAACCTCAGGTAAATTTTCAAACCTCACATAAATTTTCGTTCGGTTTCATCAAACCCATCCTAATTTCTTCAAACCCATGCTAAATTGCTCAAACCTCAGGTAAATTTTCAAACCACATAAATTTTCGTTCATTTTCATCAAACCCATCCTAATTTCTTCAAACCCATGCTAATTTGCTCAAACCTCAGATAAATTTTCAAACTTCATAAATTTTCGTTCGGATTCATCAAACACATCCTAATTTCTTCAAACCCATGCTAAATTGCTCAAACCTCACATAAATTTTCAAACCTCATAAATTTTCGTTCGGATTCATCAAACCCATCCTAATTTCATCAAACCCATCCTAATTTCTTCAAACCCATGCTAAATTGCTCAAACCTCAGGTAAATTTTCAAACCACATAAATTTTCGTTCGGTTTCATCAAACCCATCCTAATTTCGTCAAACCCATGCTAAATATGTCAAACCTCACATAAATTTTCAAACCTCACATAAATTTTCGTTCGGTTTCATCAAACCCATCCTAATTTCGTCAAACCCATGCTAAATATGTCAAACCTCACATAAATTTTCAAACCTCACATAAATTTTCGTTCGGTTTCATCAAACCCATCCTAATTTCGTCAAACCCATGCTAAATATGTCAAACCTCACATAAATTTTCGTTCGGTTTCATCAAACCCATCCTAATTTCTTCAAACCCATGCTAAATTGCTCAAACCTCACATAAATTTTCAAACCTCATAAATTTTCGTTCGGATTCATCAAACCCATCCTAATTTCATCAAACCCATCCTAATTTCTTCAAACCCATGCTAAATTGCTCAAACCTCAGGTAAATTTTCAAACCACATAAATTTTCGTTCGGTTTCATCAAACCCATCCTAATTTCGTCAAACCCATGCTAAATATGTCAAACCTCACATAAATTTTCAAACCTCACATAAATTTTCGTTCGGTTTCATCAAACCCATCCTAATTTCGTCAAACCCATGCTAAATATGTCAAACCTCACATAAATTTTCAAACCTCACATAAATTTTCGTTCGGTTTCATCAAACCCATCCTAATTTCGTCAAACCCATGCTAAATATGTCAAACCTCACATAAATTTTCGTTCGGTTTCATCAAACCCATCCTAATTTCTTCAAACCCATGCTAAATTGCTCAAACCTCACATAAATTTTCAAACCACATAAATTTTCGTTCGGTTTCATCAAACCCATCCTAATTTCATCAAACCCATCCTAATTTCTTCAAACCCATGCTAAATTGCTCAAACCTCAGGTAAATTTTCAAACCTCACATAAATTTTCGTTCGGTTTCATCAAACCCATCCTAATTTCTTCAAACCCATGCTAAATTGCTCAAACCTCAGGTAAATTTTCAAACCACATAAATTTTCGTTCGGTTTCATCAAACCCATCCTAATTTCTTCAAACCCATGCTAATTTGCTCAAACCTCAGATAAATTTTCAAACTTCATAAATTTTCGTTCGGATTCATCAAACACATCCTAATTTCTTCAAACACATGCTAAATTGCTCAAACCTCACATAAATTTTCAAACCTCATAAATTTTCGTTCGGATTCATCAAACCCATCCTAATTTCATCAAACCCATCCTAATTTCTTCAAACCCATGCTAAATTGCTCAAACCTCAGGTAAATTTTCAAACCACATAAATTTTCGTTCGGTTTCATCAAACCCATCCTAATTTCGTCAAACCCATGCTAAATATGTCAAACCTCACATAAATTTTCAAACCTCACATAAATTTTCGTTCGGTTTCATCAAACCCATCCTAATTTCGTCAAACCCATGCTAAATATGTCAAACCTCACATAAATTTTCAAACCTCACATAAATTTTCGTTCGGTTTCATCAAACCCATCCTAATTTCGTCAAACCCATGCTAAATATGTCAAACCTCACATAAATTTTCGTTCGGTTTCATCAAACCCATCCTAATTTCTTCAAACCCATGCTAAATTGCTCAAACCTCACATAAATTTTCAAACCACATAAATTTTCGTTCGGTTTCATCAAACCCATCCTAATTTCATCAAACCCATCCTAATTTCTCCAAACCCATGCTAAATTGCTCAAACCTCAGGTAAATTTTCAAACCTCACATAAATTTTCGTTCGGTTTCATCAAACCCATCCTAATTTCTTCAAACCCATGCTAAATTGCTCAAACCTCAGGTAAATTTTCAAACCACATAAATTTTCGTTCGGTTTCATCAAACCCATCCTAATTTCTTCAAACCCATGCTAATTTGCTCAAACCTCAGATAAATTTTCAAACTTCATAAATTTTCGTTCGGATTCATCAAACACATCCTAATTTCTTCAAACCCATGCTAAATTGCTCAAACCTCACATAAATTTTCAAACCTCATAAATTTTCGTTCGGATTCATCAAACCCATCCTAATTTCATCAAACCCATCCTAATTTCTTCAAACCCATGCTAAATTGCTCAAACCTCAGGTAAATTTTCAAACCACATAAATTTTCGTTCGGTTTCATCAAACCCATCCTAATTTCGTCAAACCCATGCTAAATATGTCAAACCTCACATAAATTTTCAAACCTCACATAAATTTTCGTTCGGTTTCATCAAACCCATCCTAATTTCGTCAAACCCATGCTAAATATGTCAAACCTCACATAAATTTTCAAACCTCACATAAATTTTCGTTCGGTTTCATCAAACCCATCCTAATTTCGTCAAACCCATGCTAAATATGTCAAACCTCACATAAATTTTCGTTCGGTTTCATCAAACCCATCCTAATTTCTTCAAACCCATGCTAAATTGCTCAAACCTCACATAAATTTTCAAACCTCATAAATTTTCGTTCGGATTCATCAAACCCATCCTAATTTCATCAAACCCATCCTAATTTCTTCAAACCCATGCTAAATTGCTCAAACCTCAGGTAAATTTTCAAACCACATAAATTTTCGTTCGGTTTCATCAAACCCATCCTAATTTCGTCAAACCCATGCTAAATATGTCAAACCTCACATAAATTTTCAAACCTCACATAAATTTTCGTTCGGTTTCATCAAACCCATCCTAATTTCGTCAAACCCATGCTAAATATGTCAAACCTCACATAAATTTTCAAACCTCACATAAATTTTCGTTCGGTTTCATCAAACCCATCCTAATTTCGTCAAACCCATGCTAAATATGTCAAACCTCACATAAATTTTCGTTCGGTTTCATCAAACCCATCCTAATTTCTTCAAACCCATGCTAAATTGCTCAAACCTCACATAAATTTTCAAACCACATAAATTTTCGTTCGGTTTCATCAAACCCATCCTAATTTCATCAAACCCATCCTAATTTCTTCAAACCCATGCTAAATTGCTCAAACCTCAGGTAAATTTTCAAACCTCACATAAATTTTCGTTCGGTTTCATCAAACCCATCCTAATTTCTTCAAACCCATGCTAAATTGCTCAAACCTCAGGTAAATTTTCAAACCACATAAATTTTCGTTCGGTTTCATCAAACCCATCCTAATTTCTTCAAACCCATGCTAATTTGCTCAAACCTCAGATAAATTTTCAAACTTCATAAATTTTCGTTCGGATTCATCAAACACATCCTAATTTCTTCAAACCCATGCTAAATTGCTCAAACCTCACATAAATTTTCAAACCTCATAAATTTTCGTTCGGATTCATCAAACCCATCCTAATTTCATCAAACCCATCCTAATTTCTTCAAACCCATGCTAAATTGCTCAAACCTCAGGTAAATTTTCAAACCACATAAATTTTCGTTCGGTTTCATCAAACCCATCCTAATTTCGTCAAACCCATGCTAAATATGTCAAACCTCACATAAATTTTCAAACCTCACATAAATTTTCGTTCGGTTTCATCAAACCCATCCTAATTTCGTCAAACCCATGCTAAATATGTCAAACCTCACATAAATTTTCAAACCTCACATAAATTTTCGTTCGGTTTCATCAAACCCATCCTAATTTCGTCAAACCCATGCTAAATATGTCAAACCTCACATAAATTTTCGTTCGGTTTCATCAAACCCATCCTAATTTCTTCAAACCCATACTAAATTGCTCAAACCTCACATAAATTTTCAAACCACATAAATTTTCGTTCGGTTTCATCAAACCCATCCTAATTTCATCAAACCCATCCTAATTTCTTCAAACCCATGCTAAATTGCTCAAACCTCAGGTAAATTTTCAAACCTCACATAAATTTTCGTTCGGTTTCATCAAACCCATCCTAATTAATTCAAACCCATGCTAAATTGCTCAAACCTCAGGTAAATTTTCAAACCACATAAATTTTCGTTCGGTTTCATCAAACCCATCCTAATTTCTTCAAACCCATGCTAATTTGCTCAAACCTCAGATAAATTTTCAAACTTCATAAATTTTCGTTCGGATTCATCAAACACATCCTAATTTCTTCAAACCCATGCTAAATTGCTCAAACCTCACATAAATTTTCAAACCTCATAAATTTTCGTTCGGATTCATCAAACCCATCCTAATTTCATCAAACCCATCCTAATTTCTTCAAACCCATGCTAAATTGCTCAAACCTCAGGTAAATTTTCAAACCACATAAATTTTCGTTCGGTTTCATCAAACCCATCCTAATTTCGTCAAACCCATGCTAAATATGTCAAACCTCACATAAATTTTCAAACCTCACATAAATTTTCGTTCGGTTTCATCAAACCCATCCTAATTTCGTCAAACCCATGCTAAATATGTCAAACCTCACATAAATTTTCAAACCTCACATAAATTTTCGTTCGGTTTCATCAAACCCATCCTAATTTCGTCAAACCCATGCTAAATATGTCAAACCTCACATAAATTTTCGTTCGGTTTCATCAAACCCATCCTAATTTCTTCAAACCCATGCTAAATTGCTCAAACCTCACATAAATTTTCAAACCTCATAAATTTTCGTTCGGATTCATCAAACCCATCCTAATTTCATCAAACCCATCCTAATTTCTTCAAACCCATGCTAAATTGCTCAAACCTCAGGTAAATTTTCAAACCACATAAATTTTCGTTCGGTTTCATCAAACCCATCCTAATTTCGTCAAACCCATGCTAAATATGTCAAACCTCACATAAATTTTCAAACCTCACATAAATTTTCGTTCGGTTTCATCAAACCCATCCTAATTTCGTCAAACCCATGCTAAATATGTCAAACCTCACATAAATTTTCAAACCTCACATAAATTTTCGTTCGGTTTCATCAAACCCATCCTAATTTCGTCAAACCCATGCTAAATATGTCAAACCTCACATAAATTTTCGTTCGGTTTCATCAAACCCATCCTAATTTCTTCAAACCCATGCTAAATTGCTCAAACCTCACATAAATTTTCAAACCTCATAAAGTTTCGTTCGGATTCATCAAACCCATCCTAATTTCATCAAACCCATCCTAATTTCTTCAAACCCATGCTAAATTGCTCAAACCTCAGGTAAATTTTCAAACCACATAAATTTTCGTTCGGTTTCATCAAACCCATCCTAATTTCGTCAAACCCATGCTAAATATGTCAAACCTCACATAAATTTTCAAACCTCACATAAATTTTCGTTCGGTTTCATCAAACCCATCCTAATTTCGTCAAACCCATGCTAAATATGTCAAACCTCACATAAATTTTCAAACCTCACATAAATTTTCGTTCGGTTTCATCAAACCCATCCTAATTTCGTCAAACCCATGCTAAATATGTCAAACCTCACATAAATTTTCGTTCGGTTTCATCAAACCCATCCTAATTTCTTCAAACCCATGCTAAATTGCTCAAACCTCACATAAATTTTCAAACCACATAAATTTTCGTTCGGTTTCATCAAACCCATCCTAATTTCATCAAACCCATCCTAATTTCTTCAAACCCATGCTAAATTGCTCAAACCTCAGGTAAATTTTCAAACCTCACATAAATTTTCGTTCGGTTTCATCAAACCCATCCTAATTTCTTCAAACCCATGCTAAATTGCTCAAACCTCAGGTAAATTTTCAAACCACATAAATTTTCGTTCGGTTTCATCAAACCCATCCTAATTTCTTCAAACCCATGCTAATTTGCTCAAACCTCAGATAAATTTTCAAACTTCATAAATTTTCGTTCGGATTCATCAAACACATCCTAATTTCTTCAAACACATGCTAAATTGCTCAAACCTCACATAAATTTTCAAACCTCATAAATTTTCGTTCGGATTCATCAAACCCATCCTAATTTCATCAAACCCATCCTAATTTCTTCAAACCCATGCTAAATTGCTCAAACCTCAGGTAAATTTTCAAACCACATAAATTTTCGTTCGGTTTCATCAAACCCATCCTAATTTCGTCAAACCCATGCTAAATATGTCAAACCTCACATAAATTTTCAAACCTCACATAAATTTTCGTTCGGTTTCATCAAACCCATCCTAATTTCGTCAAACCCATGCTAAATATGTCAAACCTCACATAAATTTTCGTTCGGTTTCATCAAACCCATCCTAATTTCTTCAAACCCATGCTAAATTGCTCAAACCTCACATAAATTTTCAAACCACATAAATTTTCGTTCGGTTTCATCAAACCCATCCTAATTTCATCAAACCCATCCTAATTTCTCCAAACCCATGCTAAATTGCTCAAACCTCAGGTAAATTTTCAAACCTCACATAAATTTTCGTTCGGTTTCATCAAACCCATCCTAATTTCTTCAAACCCATGCTAAATTGCTCAAACCTCAGGTAAATTTTCAAACCACATAAATTTTCGTTCGGTTTCATCAAACCCATCCTAATTTCTTCAAACCCATGCTAATTTGCTCAAACCTCAGATAAATTTTCAAACTTCATAAATTTTCGTTCGGATTCATCAAACACATCCTAATTTCTTCAAACCCATGCTAAATTGCTCAAACCTCACATAAATTTTCAAACCTCATAAATTTTCGTTCGGATTCATCAAACCCATCCTAATTTCATCAAACCCATCCTAATTTCTTCAAACCCATGCTAAATTGCTCAAACCTCAGGTAAATTTTCAAACCACATAAATTTTCGTTCGGTTTCATCAAACCCATCCTAATTTCGTCAAACCCATGCTAAATATGTCAAACCTCACATAAATTTTCAAACCTCACATAAATTTTCGTTCGGTTTCATCAAACCCATCCTAATTTCGTCAAACCCATGCTAAATATGTCAAACCTCACATAAATTTTCAAACCTCACATAAATTTTCGTTCGGTTTCATCAAACCCATCCTAATTTCGTCAAACCCATGCTAAATATGTCAAACCTCACATAAATTTTCGTTCGGTTTCATCAAACCCATCCTAATTTCTTCAAACCCATGCTAAATTGCTCAAACCTCACATAAATTTTCAAACCTCATAAATTTTCGTTCGGATTCATCAAACCCATCCTAATTTCATCAAACCCATCCTAATTTCTTCAAACCCATGCTAAATTGCTCAAACCTCAGGTAAATTTTCAAACCACATAAATTTTCGTTCGGTTTCATCAAACCCATCCTAATTTCGTCAAACCCATGCTAAATATGTCAAACCTCACATAAATTTTCAAACCTCACATAAATTTTCGTTCGGTTTCATCAAACCCATCCTAATTTCGTCAAACCCATGCTAAATATGTCAAACCTCACATAAATTTTCAAACCTCACATAAATTTTCGTTCGGTTTCATCAAACCCATCCTAATTTCGTCAAACCCATGCTAAATATGTCAAACCTCACATAAATTTTCGTTCGGTTTCATCAAACCCATCCTAATTTCTTCAAACCCATGCTAAATTGCTCAAACCTCACATAAATTTTCAAACCACATAAATTTTCGTTCGGTTTCATCAAACCCATCCTAATTTCATCAAACCCATCCTAATTTCTTCAAACCCATGCTAAATTGCTCAAACCTCAGGTAAATTTTCAAACCTCACATAAATTTTCGTTCGGTTTCATCAAACCCATCCTAATTTCTTCAAACCCATGCTAAATTGCTCAAACCTCAGGTAAATTTTCAAACCACATAAATTTTCGTTCGGTTTCATCAAACCCATCCTAATTTCTTCAAACCCATGCTAATTTGCTCAAACCTCAGATAAATTTTCAAACTTCATAAATTTTCGTTCGGATTCATCAAACACATCCTAATTTCTTCAAACCCATGCTAAATTGCTCAAACCTCACATAAATTTTCAAACCTCATAAATTTTCGTTCGGATTCATCAAACCCATCCTAATTTCATCAAACCCATCCTAATTTCTTCAAACCCATGCTAAATTGCTCAAACCTCAGGTAAATTTTCAAACCACATAAATTTTCGTTCGGTTTCATCAAACCCATCCTAATTTCGTCAAACCCATGCTAAATATGTCAAACCTCACATAAATTTTCAAACCTCACATAAATTTTCGTTCGGTTTCATCAAACCCATCCTAATTTCGTCAAACCCATGCTAAATATGTCAAACCTCACATAAATTTTCAAACCTCACATAAATTTTCGTTCGGTTTCATCAAACCCATCCTAATTTCGTCAAACCCATGCTAAATATGTCAAACCTCACATAAATTTTCGTTCGGTTTCATCAAACCCATCCTAATTTCTTCAAACCCATACTAAATTGCTCAAACCTCACATAAATTTTCAAACCACATAAATTTTCGTTCGGTTTCATCAAACCCATCCTAATTTCATCAAACCCATCCTAATTTCTTCAAACCCATGCTAAATTGCTCAAACCTCAGGTAAATTTTCAAACCTCACATAAATTTTCGTTCGGTTTCATCAAACCCATCCTAATTAATTCAAACCCATGCTAAATTGCTCAAACCTCAGGTAAATTTTCAAACCACATAAATTTTCGTTCGGTTTCATCAAACCCATCCTAATTTCTTCAAACCCATGCTAATTTGCTCAAACCTCAGATAAATTTTCAAACTTCATAAATTTTCGTTCGGATTCATCAAACACATCCTAATTTCTTCAAACCCATGCTAAATTGCTCAAACCTCACATAAATTTTCAAACCTCATAAATTTTCGTTCGGATTCATCAAACCCATCCTAATTTCATCAAACCCATCCTAATTTCTTCAAACCCATGCTAAATTGCTCAAACCTCAGGTAAATTTTCAAACCACATAAATTTTCGTTCGGTTTCATCAAACCCATCCTAATTTCGTCAAACCCATGCTAAATATGTCAAACCTCACATAAATTTTCAAACCTCACATAAATTTTCGTTCGGTTTCATCAAACCCATCCTAATTTCGTCAAACCCATGCTAAATATGTCAAACCTCACATAAATTTTCAAACCTCACATAAATTTTCGTTCGGTTTCATCAAACCCATCCTAATTTCGTCAAACCCATGCTAAATATGTCAAACCTCACATAAATTTTCGTTCGGTTTCATCAAACCCATCCTAATTTCTTCAAACCCATGCTAAATTGCTCAAACCTCACATAAATTTTCAAACCTCATAAATTTTCGTTCGGATTCATCAAACCCATCCTAATTTCATCAAACCCATCCTAATTTCTTCAAACCCATGCTAAATTGCTCAAACCTCAGGTAAATTTTCAAACCACATAAATTTTCGTTCGGTTTCATCAAACCCATCCTAATTTCGTCAAACCCATGCTAAATATGTCAAACCTCACATACATTTTCAAACCTCACATAAATTTTCGTTCGGTTTCATCAAACCCATCCTAATTTCGTCAAACCCATGCTAAATATGTCAAACCTCACATAAATTTTCAAACCTCACATAAATTTTCGTTCGGTTTCATCAAACCCATCCTAATTTCGTCAAACCCATGCTAAATATGTCAAACCTCACATAAATTTTCGTTCGGTTTCATCAAACCCATCCTAATTTCTTCAAACCCATGCTAAATTGCTCAAACCTCACATAAATTTTCAAACCTCATAAATTTTCGTTCGGATTCATCAAACCCATCCTAATTTCATCAAACCCATCCTAATTTCTTCAAACCCATGCTAAATTGCTCAAACCTCAGGTAAATTTTCAAACCACATAAATTTTCGTTCGGTTTCATCAAACCCATCCTAATTTCGTCAAACCCATGCTAAATATGTCAAACCTCACATAAATTTTCAAACCTCACATAAATTTTCGTTCGGTTTCATCAAACCCATCCTAATTTCGTCAAACCCATGCTAAATATGTCAAACCTCACATAAATTTTCAAACCTCACATAAATTTTCGTTCGGTTTCATCAAACCCATCCTAATTTCGTCAAACCCATGCTAAATATGTCAAACCTCACATAAATTTTCGTTCGGTTTCATCAAACCCATCCTAATTTCTTCAAACCCATGCTAAATTGCTCAAACCTCACATAAATTTTCAAACCACATAAATTTTCGTTCGGTTTCATCAAACCCATCCTAATTTCATCAAACCCATCCTAATTTCTTCAAACCCATGCTAAATTGCTCAAACCTCAGGTAAATTTTCAAACCACATAAATTTTCGTTCGGTTTCATCAAACCCATCCTAATTTCGTCAAACCCATGCTAAATATGGCAAACCTCACATAAATTTTCAAACCTCACATAAATTTTCGTTCGGTTTCATCAAACCCATCCTAATTTCGTCAAACCCATGCTAAATATGTCAAACCTCACATAAATTTTCGTTCGGTTTCATCAAACCCATCCTAATTTCTTCAAACCCATGCTAAATTGCTCAAACCTCACATAAATTTTCAAACCTCATAAATTTTCGTTCGGATTCATCAAACCCATCCTAATTTCATCAAACCCATCCTAATTTCTTCAAACCCATGCTAAATTGCTCAAACCTCAGGTAAATTTTCAAACCACATAAATTTTCGTTCGGTTTCATCAAACCCATCCTAATTTCGTCAAACCCATGCTAAATATGTCAAACCTCACATAAATTTTCAAACCTCACATAAATTTTCGTTCGGTTTCATCAAACCCATCCTAATTTCGTCAAACCCATGCTAAATATGTCAAACCTCACATAAATTTTCAAACCTCACATAAATTTTCGTTCGGTTTCATCAAACCCATCCTAATTTCGTCAAACCCATGCTAAATATGTCAAACCTCACATAAATTTTCAAACCTCACATAAATTTTCGTTCGGTTTCATCAAACCCATCCTAATTTCGTCAAACCCATGCTAAATATGTCAAACCTCACATAAATTTTCAAACCTCACATAAATTTTCGTTCGGTTTCATCAAACCCATCCTAATTTTGTCAAACCCATGCTAAATATGTCAAACCTCACATAAATTTTCGTTCGGTTTCATCAAACCCATCCTAATTTCTTCAAACCCATGCTAAATTGCTCAAACCTCACATAAATTTTCAAACCACATAAATTTTCGTTCGGTTTCATCAAACCCATCCTAATTTCATCAAACCCATCCTAATTTCTTCAAACCCATGCTAAATTGCTCAAACCTCAGGTAAATTTTCAAACCTCACATAAATTTTCGTTCGGTTTCATCAAACCCATCCTAATTTCTTCAAACCCATGCTAAATTGCTCAAACCTCAGGTAAATTTTCAAACCACATAAATTTTCGTTCGGTTTCATCAAACCCATCCTAATTTCTTCAAACCCATGCTAATTTGCTCAAACCTCAGATAAATTTTCAAACTTCATAAATTTTCGTTCGGATTCATCAAACACATCCTAATTTCTTCAAACCCATGCTAAATTGCTCAAACCTCACATAAATTTTCAAACCTCATAAATTTTCGTTCGGATTCATCAAACCCATCCTAATTTCATCAAACCCATCCTAATTTCTTCAAACCCATGCTAAATTGCTCAAACCTCAGGTAAATTTTCAAACCACATAAATTTTCGTTCGGTTTCATCAAACCCATCCTAATTTCGTCAAACCCATGCTAAATATGTCAAACCTCACATAAATTTTCAAACCTCACATAAATTTTCGTTCGGTTTCATCAAACCCATCCTAATTTCGTCAAACCCATGCTAAATATGTCAAACCTCACATAAATTTTCGTTCGGTTTCATCAAACCCATCCTAATTTCTTCAAACCCATGCTAAATTGCTCAAACCTCACATAAATTTTCAAACCACATAAATTTTCGTTCGGTTTCATCAAACCCATCCTAATTTCATCAAACCCATCCTAATTTCTTCAAACCCATGCTAAATTGCTCAAACCTCAGGTAAATTTTCAAACCACATAAATTTTCGTTCGGTTTCATCAAACCCATCCTAATTTCGTCAAACCCATGCTAAATATGTCAAACCTCACATAAATTTTCAAACCTCACATAAATTTTCGTTCGGTTTCATCAAACCCATCCTAATTTCGTCAAACCCATGCTAAATATGTCAAACCTCACATAAATTTTCGTTCGGTTTCATCAAACCCATCCTAATTTCGTCAAACCCATGCTAAATATGTCAAACCTCACATAAATTTTCAAACCTCACATAAATTTTCGTTCGGTTTCATCAAACCCATCCTAATTTCGTCAAACCCATGCTAAATATGTCAAACCTCACATAAATTTTCGTTCGGTTTCATCAAACCCATCCTAATTTCTTCAAACCCATGCTAAATTGCTCAAACCTCACATAAATTTTCAAACCACATAAATTTTCGTTCGGTTTCATCAAACCCATCCTAATTTCATCAAACCCATCCTAATTTCTTCAAACCCATGCTAAATTGCTCAAACCTCAGGTAAATTTTCAAACCTCACATAAATTTTCGTTCGGTTTCATCAAACCCATCCTAATTTCTTCAAACCCATGCTAAATATGTCAAACCTCACATAAATTTTCAAACCTCACATAAATTTTCGTTCGGTTTCATCAAACCCATCCTAATTTCGTCAAACCCATGCTAAATATGTCAAACCTCACATAAATTTTCAAACCTCACATAAATTTTCGTTCGGTTTCATCAAACCCATCCTAATTTCGTCAAACCCATGCTATATATGTCAAACCTCACATAAATTTTCGTTCGGTTTCATCAAACCCATCCTAATTTCTTCAAACCCATGCTAAATTGCTCAAACCTCACATAAATTTTCAAACCACATAAATTTTCGTTCGGTTTCATCAAACCCATCCTAATTTCATCAAACCCATCCTAATTTCTTCAAACCCATGCTAAATTGCTCAAACCTCAGGTAAATTTTCAAACCACATAAATTTTCGTTCGGTTTCATCAAACCCATCCTAATTTCGTCAAACCCATGCTAAATATGTCAAACCTCACATAAATTTTCAAACCTCACATAAATTTTCGTTCGGTTTCATCAAACCCATCCTAATTTCGTCAAACCCATGCTAAATATGTCAAACCTCACATAAATTTTCGTTCGGTTTCATCAAACCCATCCTAATTTCTTCAAACCCATGCTAAATTGCTCAAACCTCACATAAATTTTCAAACCTCATAAATTTTCGTTCGGATTCATCAAACCCATCCTAATTTCATCAAACCCATCCTAATTTCTTCAAACCCATGCTAAATTGCTCAAACCTCAGGTAAATTTTCAAACCACATAAATTTTCGTTCGGTTTCATCAAACCCATCCTAATTTCGTCAAACCCATGCTAAATATGTCAAACCTCACATAAATTTTCAAACCTCACATAAATTTTCGTTCGGTTTCATCAAACCCATCCTAATTTCGTCAAACCCATGCTAAATATGTCAAACCTCACATAAATTTTCAAACCTCACATAAATTTTCGTTCGGTTTCATCAAACCCATCCTAATTTCTTCAAACCCATGCTAAATTGCTCAAACCTCAGGTAAATTTTCAAACCACATAAATTTTCGTTCGGTTTCATCAAACCCATCCTAATTTCTTCAAACCCATGCTAATTTGCTCAAACCTCAGATAAATTTTCAAACCTCATAAATTTTCGTTCGGATTCATCAAACCCATCCTAATTTCATCAAACCCATCCTAATTTCTTCAAACCCATGCTAAATTGCTCAAACCTCAGGTAAATTTTCAAACCACATATATTTTCGTTCGGTTTCATCAAACCCATCCTAATTTCGTCAAACCCATGCTAAATATGTCAAACCTCACATAAATTTTCAAACCACATAAATTTTCGTTCGGTTTCATCAAACCCATCCTAATTTCGTCAAACCCATGCTAAATATGTCAAACCTCACATAAATTTTCAAACCTCACATAAATTTTCGTTCGGTTTCATCAAACCCATCCTAATTTCTTCAAACCCATGCTAAATTGCTCAAACCTCACATAAATTTTCAAACCACATAAATTTTCGTTCGGTTTCATCAAACCCATCCTAATTTCATCAAACCCATCCTAATTTCTTCAAACCCATGCTAAATTGCTCAAACCTCAGGTAAATTTTCAAACCACATAAATTTTCGTTCGGTTTCATCAAACCCATCCTAATTTCGTCAAACCCATGCTAAATATGTCAAACCTCACATAAATTTTCAAACCTCACATAAATTTTCGTTCGGTTTCATCAAACCCATCCTAATTTCGTCAAACCCATGCTAAATATGTCAAACCTCACATAAATTTTCGTTCGGTTTCATCAAACCCATCCTAATTTCGTCAAACCCATGCTAAATATGTCAAACCTCACATAAATTTTCAAACCTCACATAAATTTTCGTTCGGTTTCATCAAACCCATCCTAATTTCGTCAAACCCATGCTAAATATGTCAAACCTCACATAAATTTTCGTTCGGTTTCATCAAACCCATCCTAATTTCTTCAAACCCATGCTAAATTGCTCAAACCTCACATAAATTTTCAAACCACATAAATTTTCGTTCGGTTTCATCAAACCCATCCTAATTTCATCAAACCCATCCTAATTTCTTCAAACCCATGCTAAATTGCTCAAACCTCAGGTAAATTTTCAAACCTCACATAAATTTTCGTTCGGTTTCATCAAACCCATCCTAATTTCTTCAAACCCATGCTAAATATGTCAAACCTCACATAAATTTTCAAACCTCACATAAATTTTCGTTCGGTTTCATCAAACCCATCCTAATTTCGTCAAACCCATGCTAAATATGTCAAACCTCACATAAATTTTCAAACCTCACATAAATTTTCGTTCGGTTTCATCAAACCCATCCTAATTTCGTCAAACCCATGCTAAATATGTCAAACCTCACATAAATTTTCGTTCGGTTTCATCAAACCCATCCTAATTTCTTCAAACCCATGCTAAATTGCTCAAACCTCACATAAATTTTCAAACCACATAAATTTTCGTTCGGTTTCATCAAACCCATCCTAATTTCATCAAACCCATCCTAATTTCTTCAAACCCATGCTAAATTGCTCAAACCTCAGGTAAATTTTCAAACCACATAAATTTTCGTTCGGTTTCATCAAACCCATCCTAATTTCGTCAAACCCATGCCAAATATGTCAAACCTCACATAAATTTTCAAACCTCACATAAATTTTCGTTCGGTTTCATCAAACCCATCCTAATTTCGTCAAACCCATGCTAAATATGTCAAACCTCACATAAATTTTCAAACCTCACATAAATTTTCGTTCGGTTTCATCAAACCCATCCTAATTTCTTCAAACCCATGCTAAATTGCTCAAACCTCAGGTAAATTTTCAAACCACATAAATTTTCGTTCGGTTTCATCAAACCCATCCTAATTTCTTCAAACCCATGCTAATTTGCTCAAACCTCAGATAAATTTTCAAACCTCATAAATTTTCGTTCGGATTCATCAAACCCATCCTAATTTCATCAAACCCATCCTAATTTCTTCAAACCCATGCTAAATTGCTCAAACCTCAGGTAAATTTTCAAACCACATAAATTTTCGTTCGGTTTCATCAAACCCATCCTAATTTCTTCAAACCCATGCTAATTTGCTCAAACCTCAGATAAATTTTCAAACCTCATAAATTTTCGTTCGGATTCATCAAACCCATCCTAATTTCATCAAACCCATCCTAATTTCTTCAAACCCATGCTAAATTGCTCAAACCTCAGGTAAATTTTCAAACCACATAAATTTTCGTTCGGTTTCATCAAACCCATCCTAATTTCTTCAAACCCATGCTAAATTGCTCAAACCTCACATAAATTTTCAAACCACATAAATTTTCGTTCGGTTTCATCAAACCCATCCTAATTTCTTCAAACCCATGCTAATTTGCTCAAACCTCAGATAAATTTTCAAACCTCATAAATTTTCGTTCGGATTCATCAAACCCATCCTAATTTCATCAAACCCATCCTAATTTCTTCAAACCCATGCTAAATTGCTCAAACCTCAGGTAAATTTTCAAACCACATAAATTTTCGTTCGGTTTCATCAAACCCATCCTAATTTCTTCAAACCCATGCTAAATTGCTCAAACCTCACATAAATTTTCAAACCACATAAATTTTCGTTCGGTTTCATCAAACCCATCCTAATTTCTTCAAACCCATGCTAATTTGCTCAAACCTCAGATAAATTTTCAAACCTCATAAATTTTCGTTCGGATTCATCAAACCCATCCTAATTTCATCAAACCCATCCTAATTTCTTCAAACCCATGCTAAATTGCTCAAACCTCAGGTAAATTTTCAAACCACATAAATTTTCGTTCGGTTTCATCAAACCCATCCTAATTTCGTCAAACCCATGCTAAATATGTCAAACCTCACATAAATTTTCAAACCACATAAATTTTCGTTCGGTTTCATCAAACCCATCCTAATTTCTTCAAACCCATGCTAAATTGCTCAAACCTCACATAAATTTTCAAACCACATAAATTTTCGTTCGGTTTCATCAAACCCATCCTAATTTCTTCAAACCCATGCTAATTTGCTCAAACCTCAGATAAATTTTCAAACTTCATAAATTTTCGTTCGGATTCATCAAACCCATCCTAATTTCTTCAAACCCATGCTAAATTGCTCAAACCTCACATAAATTTTCAAACCTCATGAATTTTCGTTCGGATTCATCAAACCCATCCTAATTTCATCAAACCCATCCTAAATTCTTCAAACCCATGCTAAATTGCTCAAACCTCAGGTAAATTTTCAAACCACATAAATTTTCGTTCGGTTTCATCAAACCCATCCTAATTTCGTCAAACCCATGCTAAATATGTCAAACCTCACATAAATTTTCAAACCACATAAATTTTCGTTCGGTTTCATCAAACCCATCCTAATTTCGTCAAACCCATGCTAAATATGTCAAACCTCACATAAATTTTCAAACCTCACATAAATTTTCGTTCGGTTTCATCAAACCCATCCTAATTTCTTCAAACCCATGCTAAATTGCTCAAACCTCACATAAATTTTCAAACCACATAAATTTTCGTTCGGTTTCATCAAACCCATCCTAATTTCATCAAACTCATCCTAATTTCTTCAAACCCATGCTAAATTGCTCAAACCTCAGGTAAATTTTCAAACCACATAAATTTTCGTTCGGTTTCATCAAACCCATCCTAATTTCGTCAAACCCATGCTAAATATGTCAAACCTCACATAAATTTTCAAACCTCACATAAATTTTCGTTCGGTTTCATCAAACCCATCCTAATTTCGTCAAACCCATGCTAAATATGTCAAACCTCACATAAATTTTCAAACCTCACATAAATTTTCGTTCGGTTTCATCAAACCCATCCTAATTTCTTCAAACCCATGCTAAATTGCTCAAACCTCACATAAATTTTCAAACCACATAAATTTTCGTTCGGTTTCATCAAACCCATCCTAATTTCTTCAAACCCATGCTAATTTGCTCAAACCTCAGATAAATTTTCAAACCTCATAAATTTTCGTTCGGATTCATCAAACCCATCCTAATTTCATCAAACCCATCCTAATTTCTTCAAACCCATGCTAAATTGCTCAAACCTCAGGTAAATTTTCAAACCACATAAATTTTCGTTCGGTTTCATCAAACCCATCCTAATTTCGTCAAACCCATGCTAAATATGTCAAACCTCACATAAATTTTCAAACCACATAAATTTTCGTTCGGTTTCATCAAACCCATCCTAATTTCATCAAACCCATCCTAATTTCTTCAAACCCATGCTAAATTGCTCAAACCTCAGGTAAATTTTCAAACCACATAAATTTTCGTTCGGTTTCATCAAACCCATCCTAATTTCTTCAAACCCATGCTAAATTGCTCAAACCTCACATAAATTTTCAAACCACATAAATTTTCGTTCGGTTTCATCAAACCCATCCTAATTTCTTCAAACCCATGCTAATTTGCTCAAACCTCAGATAAATTTTCAAACCTCATAAATTTTCGTTCGGATTCATCAAACCCATCCTAATTTCATCAAACCCATCCTAATTTCTTCAAACCCATGCTAAATTGCTCAAACCTCAGGTAAATTTTCAAACCACATAAATTTTCGTTCGGTTTCATCAAACCCATCCTAATTTCGTCAAACCCATGCTAAATATGTCAAACCTCACATAAATTTTCAAACCACATAAATTTTCGTTCGGTTTCATCAAACCCATCCTAATTTCATCAAACCCATCCTAATTTCTTCAAACCCATGCTAAATTGCTCAAACCTCAGGTAAATTTTCAAACCACATAAATTTTCGTTCGGTTTCATCAAACCCATCCTAATTTCGTCAAACCCATGCTAAATATGTCAAACCTCACATAAATTTTCGTTCGGTTTCATCAAACCCATCCTAATTTCTTCAAACCCATGCTAAATTGCTCAAACCTCACATAAATTTTCAAACCACATAAATTTTCGTTCGGTTTCATCAAACCCATCCTAATTTCATCAAACCCATCCTAATTTCTTCAAACCCATGCTAAATTGCTCAAACCTCAGGTAAATTTTCAAACCTCACATAAATTTTCGTTCGGTTTCATCAAACCCATCCTAATTTCTTCAAACCCATGCTAAATTGCTCAAACCTCAGGTAAATTTTCAAACCACATAAATTTTCGTTCGGTTTCATCAAACCCATCCTAATTTCTTCAAACCCATGCTAATTTGCTCAAACCTCAGATAAATTTTCAAACCACATAAATTTTCGTTCGGTTTCATCAAACCCATCCTAATTTCTTCAAACCCATGCTAAATTGCTCAAACCTCACATAAATTTTCAAACCACATAAATTTTCGTTCGGTTTCATCAAACCCATCCTAATTTCTTCAAACCCATGCTAATTTGCTCAAACCTCAGATAAATTTTCAAACTTCATAAATTTTCGTTCGGATTCATCAAACACATCCTAATTTCTTCAAACCCATGCTAAATTGCTCAAACCTCACATAAATTTTCAAACCTCATAAATTTTCGTTCGGATTCATCAAACCCATCCTAATTTCATCAAACCCATCCTAATTTCTTCAAACCCATGCTAAATTGCTCAAACCTCAGGTAAATTTTCAAACCACATAAATTTTCGTTCGGTTTCATCAAACCCATCCTAATTTCGTCAAACCCATGCTAAATATGTCAAACCTCACATAAATTTTCAAACCTCACATAAATTTTCGTTCGGTTTCATCAAACCCATCCTAATTTCGTCAAACCCATGCTAAATATGTCAAACCTCACATAAATTTTCAAACCTCACATAAATTTTCGTTCGGTTTCATCAAACCCATCCTAATTTCGTCAAACCCATGCTAAATATGTCAAACCTCACATAAATTTTCGTTCGGTTTCATCAAACCCATCCTAATTTCTTCAAACCCATGCTAAATTGCTCAAACCTCACATAAATTTTCAAACCACATAAATTTTCGTTCGGTTTCATCAAACCCATCCTAATTTCATCAAACCCATCCTAATTTCTTCAAACCCATGCTAAATTGCTCAAACCTCAGGTAAATTTTCAAACCTCACATAAATTTTCGTTCGGTTTCATCAAACCCATCCTAATTTCTTCAAACCCATGCTAAATTGCTCAAACCTCAGGTAAATTTTCAAACCACATAAATTTTCGTTCGGTTTCATCAAACCCATCCTAATTTCTTCAAACCCATGCTAATTTGCTCAAACCTCAGATAAATTTTCAAACTTCATAAATTTTCGTTCGGATTCATCAAACACATCCTAATTTCTTCAAACACATGCTAAATTGCTCAAACCTCACATAAATTTTCAAACCTCATAAATTTTCGTTCGGATTCATCAAACCCATCCTAATTTCATCAAACCCATCCTAATTTCTTCAAACCCATGCTAAATTGCTCAAACCTCAGGTAAATTTTCAAACCACATAAATTTTCGTTCGGTTTCATCAAACCCATCCTAATTTCGTCAAACCCATGCTAAATATGTCAAACCTCACATAAATTTTCAAACCTCACATAAATTTTCGTTCGGTTTCATCAAACCCATCCTAATTTCGTCAAACCCATGCTAAATATGTCAAACCTCACATAAATTTTCAAACCTCACATAAATTTTCGTTCGGTTTCATCAAACCCATCCTAATTTCGTCAAACCCATGCTAAATATGTCAAACCTCACATAAATTTTCGTTCGGTTTCATCAAACCCATCCTAATTTCTTCAAACCCATGCTAAATTGCTCAAACCTCACATAAATTTTCAAACCACATAAATTTTCGTTCGGTTTCATCAAACCCATCCTAATTTCATCAAACCCATCCTAATTTCTCCAAACCCATGCTAAATTGCTCAAACCTCAGGTAAATTTTCAAACCTCACATAAATTTTCGTTCGGTTTCATCAAACCCATCCTAATTTCTTCAAACCCATGCTAAATTGCTCAAACCTCAGGTAAATTTTCAAACCACATAAATTTTCGTTCATTTTCATCAAACCCATCCTAATTTCTTCAAACCCATGCTAATTTGCTCAAACCTCAGATAAATTTTCAAACTTCATAAATTTTCGTTCGGATTCATCAAACACATCCTAATTTCTTCAAACCCATGCTAAATTGCTCAAACCTCACATAAATTTTCAAACCTCATAAATTTTCGTTCGGATTCATCAAACCCATCCTAATTTCATCAAACCCATCCTAATTTCTTCAAACCCATGCTAAATTGCTCAAACCTCAGGTAAATTTTCAAACCACATAAATTTTCGTTCGGTTTCATCAAACCCATCCTAATTTCGTCAAACCCATGCTAAATATGTCAAACCTCACATAAATTTTCAAACCTCACATAAATTTTCGTTCGGTTTCATCAAACCCATCCTAATTTCGTCAAACCCATGCTAAATATGTCAAACCTCACATAAATTTTCAAACCTCACATAAATTTTCGTTCGGTTTCATCAAACCCATCCTAATTTCGTCAAACCCATGCTAAATATGTCAAACCTCACATAAATTTTCGTTCGGTTTCATCAAACCCATCCTAATTTCTTCAAACCCATGCTAAATTGCTCAAACCTCACATAAATTTTCAAACCTCATAAATTTTCGTTCGGATTCATCAAACCCATCCTAATTTCATCAAACCCATCCTAATTTCTTCAAACCCATGCTAAATTGCTCAAACCTCAGGTAAATTTTCAAACCACATAAATTTTCGTTCGGTTTCATCAAACCCATCCTAATTTCGTCAAACCCATGCTAAATATGTCAAACCTCACATAAATTTTCAAACCTCACATAAATTTTCGTTCGGTTTCATCAAACCCATCCTAATTTCGTCAAACCCATGCTAAATATGTCAAACCTCACATAAATTTTCAAACCTCACATAAATTTTCGTTCGGTTTCATCAAACCCATCCTAATTTCGTCAAACCCATGCTAAATATGTCAAACCTCACATAAATTTTCGTTCGGTTTCATCAAACCCATCCTAATTTCTTCAAACCCATGCTAAATTGCTCAAACCTCACATAAATTTTCAAACCACATAAATTTTCGTTCGGTTTCATCAAACCCATCCTAATTTCATCAAACCCATCCTAATTTCTTCAAACCCATGCTAAATTGCTCAAACCTCAGGTAAATTTTCAAACCTCACATAAATTTTCGTTCGGTTTCATCAAACCCATCCTAATTTCTTCAAACCCATGCTAAATTGCTCAAACCTCAGGTAAATTTTCAAACCACATAAATTTTCGTTCGGTTTCATCAAACCCATCCTAATTTCTTCAAACCCATGCTAATTTGCTCAAACCTCAGATAAATTTTCAAACTTCATAAATTTTCGTTCGGATTCATCAAACACATCCTAATTTCTTCAAACACATGCTAAATTGCTCAAACCTCACATAAATTTTCAAACCTCATAAATTTTCGTTCGGATTCATCAAACCCATCCTAATTTCATCAAACCCATCCTAATTTCTTCAAACCCATGCTAAATTGCTCAAACCTCAGGTAAATTTTCAAACCACATAAATTTTCGTTCGGTTTCATCAAACCCATCCTAATTTCGTCAAACCCATGCTAAATATGTCAAACCTCACATAAATTTTCAAACCTCACATAAATTTTCGTTCGGTTTCATCAAACCCATCCTAATTTCGTCAAACCCATGCTAAATATGTCAAACCTCACATAAATTTTCAAACCTCACATAAATTTTCGTTCGGTTTCATCAAACCCATCCTAATTTCGTCAAACCCATGCTAAATATGTCAAACCTCACATAAATTTTCGTTCGGTTTCATCAAACCCATCCTAATTTCTTCAAACCCATGCTAAATTGCTCAAACCTCACATAAATTTTCAAACCACATAAATTTTCGTTCGGTTTCATCAAACCCATCCTAATTTCATCAAACCCATCCTAATTTCTCCAAACCCATGCTAAATTGCTCAAACCTCAGGTAAATTTTCAAACCTCACATAAATTTTCGTTCGGTTTCATCAAACCCATCCTAATTTCTTCAAACCCATGCTAAATTGCTCAAACCTCAGGTAAATTTTCAAACCACATAAATTTTCGTTCGGTTTCATCAAACCCATCCTAATTTCTTCAAACCCATGCTAATTTGCTCAAACCTCAGATAAATTTTCAAACTTCATAAATTTTCGTTCGGATTCATCAAACACATCCTAATTTCTTCAAACCCATGCTAAATTGCTCAAACCTCACATAAATTTTCAAACCTCATAAATTTTCGTTCGGATTCATCAAACCCATCCTAATTTCATCAAACCCATCCTAATTTCTTCAAACCCATGCTAAATTGCTCAAACCTCAGGTAAATTTTCAAACCACATAAATTTTCGTTCGGTTTCATCAAACCCATCCTAATTTCGTCAAACCCATGCTAAATATGTCAAACCTCACATAAATTTTCAAACCTCACATAAATTTTCGTTCGGTTTCATCAAACCCATCCTAATTTCGTCAAACCCATGCTAAATATGTCAAACCTCACATAAATTTTCAAACCTCACATAAATTTTCGTTCGGTTTCATCAAACCCATCCTAATTTCGTCAAACCCATGCTAAATATGTCAAACCTCACATAAATTTTCGTTCGGTTTCATCAAACCCATCCTAATTTCTTCAAACCCATGCTAAATTGCTCAAACCTCACATAAATTTTCAAACCTCATAAATTTTCGTTCGGATTCATCAAACCCATCCTAATTTCATCAAACCCATCCTAATTTCTTCAAACCCATGCTAAATTGCTCAAACCTCAGGTAAATTTTCAAACCACATAAATTTTCGTTCGGTTTCATCAAACCCATCCTAATTTCGTCAAACCCATGCTAAATATGTCAAACCTCACATAAATTTTCAAACCTCACATAAATTTTCGTTCGGTTTCATCAAACCCATCCTAATTTCGTCAAACCCATGCTAAATATGTCAAACCTCACATAAATTTTCAAACCTCACATAAATTTTCGTTCGGTTTCATCAAACCCATCCTAATTTCGTCAAACCCATGCTAAATATGTCAAACCTCACATAAATTTTCGTTCGGTTTCATCAAACCCATCCTAATTTCTTCAAACCCATGCTAAATTGCTCAAACCTCACATAAATTTTCAAACCACATAAATTTTCGTTCGGTTTCATCAAACCCATCCTAATTTCATCAAACCCATCCTAATTTCTTCAAACCCATGCTAAATTGCTCAAACCTCAGGTAAATTTTCAAACCTCACATAAATTTTCGTTCGGTTTCATCAAACCCATCCTAATTTCTTCAAACCCATGCTAAATTGCTCAAACCTCAGGTAAATTTTCAAACCACATAAATTTTCGTTCGGTTTCATCAAACCCATCCTAATTTCTTCAAACCCATGCTAATTTGCTCAAACCTCAGATAAATTTTCAAACTTCATAAATTTTCGTTCGGATTCATCAAACACATCCTAATTTCTTCAAACCCATGCTAAATTGCTCAAACCTCACATAAATTTTCAAACCTCATAAATTTTCGTTCGGATTCATCAAACCCATCCTAATTTCATCAAACCCATCCTAATTTCTTCAAACCCATGCTAAATTGCTCAAACCTCAGGTAAATTTTCAAACCACATAAATTTTCGTTCGGTTTCATCAAACCCATCCTAATTTCGTCAAACCCATGCTAAATATGTCAAACCTCACATAAATTTTCAAACCTCACATAAATTTTCGTTCGGTTTCATCAAACCCATCCTAATTTCGTCAAACCCATGCTAAATATGTCAAACCTCACATAAATTTTCAAACCTCACATAAATTTTCGTTCGGTTTCATCAAACCCATCCTAATTTCGTCAAACCCATGCTAAATATGTCAAACCTCACATAAATTTTCGTTCGGTTTCATCAAACCCATCCTAATTTCTTCAAACCCATACTAAATTGCTCAAACCTCACATAAATTTTCAAACCACATAAATTTTCGTTCGGTTTCATCAAACCCATCCTAATTTCATCAAACCCATCCTAATTTCTTCAAACCCATGCTAAATTGCTCAAACCTCAGGTAAATTTTCAAACCTCACATAAATTTTCGTTCGGTTTCATCAAACCCATCCTAATTAATTCAAACCCATGCTAAATTGCTCAAACCTCAGGTAAATTTTCAAACCACATAAATTTTCGTTCGGTTTCATCAAACCCATCCTAATTTCTTCAAACCCATGCTAATTTGCTCAAACCTCAGATAAATTTTCAAACTTCATAAATTTTCGTTCGGATTCATCAAACACATCCTAATTTCTTCAAACCCATGCTAAATTGCTCAAACCTCACATAAATTTTCAAACCTCATAAATTTTCGTTCGGATTCATCAAACCCATCCTAATTTCATCAAACCCATCCTAATTTCTTCAAACCCATGCTAAATTGCTCAAACCTCAGGTAAATTTTCAAACCACATAAATTTTCGTTCGGTTTCATCAAACCCATCCTAATTTCGTCAAACCCATGCTAAATATGTCAAACCTCACATAAATTTTCAAACCTCACATAAATTTTCGTTCGGTTTCATCAAACCCATCCTAATTTCGTCAAACCCATGCTAAATATGTCAAACCTCACATAAATTTTCAAACCTCACATAAATTTTCGTTCGGTTTCATCAAACCCATCCTAATTTCGTCAAACCCATGCTAAATATGTCAAACCTCACATAAATTTTCGTTCGGTTTCATCAAACCCATCCTAATTTCTTCAAACCCATGCTAAATTGCTCAAACCTCACATAAATTTTCAAACCTCATAAATTTTCGTTCGGATTCATCAAACCCATCCTAATTTCATCAAACCCATCCTAATTTCTTCAAACCCATGCTAAATTGCTCAAACCTCAGGTAAATTTTCAAACCACATAAATTTTCGTTCGGTTTCATCAAACCCATCCTAATTTCGTCAAACCCATGCTAAATATGTCAAACCTCACATAAATTTTCAAACCTCACATAAATTTTCGTTCGGTTTCATCAAACCCATCCTAATTTCGTCAAACCCATGCTAAATATGTCAAACCTCACATAAATTTTCAAACCTCACATAAATTTTCGTTCGGTTTCATCAAACCCATCCTAATTTCGTCAAACCCATGCTAAATATGTCAAACCTCACATAAATTTTCGTTCGGTTTCATCAAACCCATCCTAATTTCTTCAAACCCATGCTAAATTGCTCAAACCTCACATAAATTTTCAAACCTCATAAAGTTTCGTTCGGATTCATCAAACCCATCCTAATTTCATCAAACCCATCCTAATTTCTTCAAACCCATGCTAAATTGCTCAAACCTCAGGTAAATTTTCAAACCACATAAATTTTCGTTCGGTTTCATCAAACCCATCCTAATTTCGTCAAACCCATGCTAAATATGTCAAACCTCACATAAATTTTCAAACCTCACATAAATTTTCGTTCGGTTTCATCAAACCCATCCTAATTTCGTCAAACCCATGCTAAATATGTCAAACCTCACATAAATTTTCAAACCTCACATAAATTTTCGTTCGGTTTCATCAAACCCATCCTAATTTCGTCAAACCCATGCTAAATATGTCAAACCTCACATAAATTTTCGTTCGGTTTCATCAAACCCATCCTAATTTCTTCAAACCCATGCTAAATTGCTCAAACCTCACATAAATTTTCAAACCACATAAATTTTCGTTCGGTTTCATCAAACCCATCCTAATTTCATCAAACCCATCCTAATTTCTTCAAACCCATGCTAAATTGCTCAAACCTCAGGTAAATTTTCAAACCTCACATAAATTTTCGTTCGGTTTCATCAAACCCATCCTAATTTCTTCAAACCCATGCTAAATTGCTCAAACCTCAGGTAAATTTTCAAACCACATAAATTTTCGTTCGGTTTCATCAAACCCATCCTAATTTCTTCAAACCCATGCTAATTTGCTCAAACCTCAGATAAATTTTCAAACTTCATAAATTTTCGTTCGGATTCATCAAACACATCCTAATTTCTTCAAACACATGCTAAATTGCTCAAACCTCACATAAATTTTCAAACCTCATAAATTTTCGTTCGGATTCATCAAACCCATCCTAATTTCATCAAACCCATCCTAATTTCTTCAAACCCATGCTAAATTGCTCAAACCTCAGGTAAATTTTCAAACCACATAAATTTTCGTTCGGTTTCATCAAACCCATCCTAATTTCGTCAAACCCATGCTAAATATGTCAAACCTCACATAAATTTTCAAACCTCACATAAATTTTCGTTCGGTTTCATCAAACCCATCCTAATTTCGTCAAACCCATGCTAAATATGTCAAACCTCACATAAATTTTCGTTCGGTTTCATCAAACCCATCCTAATTTCTTCAAACCCATGCTAAATTGCTCAAACCTCACATAAATTTTCAAACCACATAAATTTTCGTTCGGTTTCATCAAACCCATCCTAATTTCATCAAACCCATCCTAATTTCTCCAAACCCATGCTAAATTGCTCAAACCTCAGGTAAATTTTCAAACCTCACATAAATTTTCGTTCGGTTTCATCAAACCCATCCTAATTTCTTCAAACCCATGCTAAATTGCTCAAACCTCAGGTAAATTTTCAAACCACATAAATTTTCGTTCGGTTTCATCAAACCCATCCTAATTTCTTCAAACCCATGCTAATTTGCTCAAACCTCAGATAAATTTTCAAACTTCATAAATTTTCGTTCGGATTCATCAAACACATCCTAATTTCTTCAAACCCATGCTAAATTGCTCAAACCTCACATAAATTTTCAAACCTCATAAATTTTCGTTCGGATTCATCAAACCCATCCTAATTTCATCAAACCCATCCTAATTTCTTCAAACCCATGCTAAATTGCTCAAACCTCAGGTAAATTTTCAAACCACATAAATTTTCGTTCGGTTTCATCAAACCCATCCTAATTTCGTCAAACCCATGCTAAATATGTCAAACCTCACATAAATTTTCAAACCTCACATAAATTTTCGTTCGGTTTCATCAAACCCATCCTAATTTCGTCAAACCCATGCTAAATATGTCAAACCTCACATAAATTTTCAAACCTCACATAAATTTTCGTTCGGTTTCATCAAACCCATCCTAATTTCGTCAAACCCATGCTAAATATGTCAAACCTCACATAAATTTTCGTTCGGTTTCATCAAACCCATCCTAATTTCTTCAAACCCATGCTAAATTGCTCAAACCTCACATAAATTTTCAAACCTCATAAATTTTCGTTCGGATTCATCAAACCCATCCTAATTTCATCAAACCCATCCTAATTTCTTCAAACCCATGCTAAATTGCTCAAACCTCAGGTAAATTTTCAAACCACATAAATTTTCGTTCGGTTTCATCAAACCCATCCTAATTTCGTCAAACCCATGCTAAATATGTCAAACCTCACATAAATTTTCAAACCTCACATAAATTTTCGTTCGGTTTCATCAAACCCATCCTAATTTCGTCAAACCCATGCTAAATATGTCAAACCTCACATAAATTTTCAAACCTCACATAAATTTTCGTTCGGTTTCATCAAACCCATCCTAATTTCGTCAAACCCATGCTAAATATGTCAAACCTCACATAAATTTTCGTTCGGTTTCATCAAACCCATCCTAATTTCTTCAAACCCATGCTAAATTGCTCAAACCTCACATAAATTTTCAAACCACATAAATTTTCGTTCGGTTTCATCAAACCCATCCTAATTTCATCAAACCCATCCTAATTTCTTCAAACCCATGCTAAATTGCTCAAACCTCAGGTAAATTTTCAAACCTCACATAAATTTTCGTTCGGTTTCATCAAACCCATCCTAATTTCTTCAAACCCATGCTAAATTGCTCAAACCTCAGGTAAATTTTCAAACCACATAAATTTTCGTTCGGTTTCATCAAACCCATCCTAATTTCTTCAAACCCATGCTAATTTGCTCAAACCTCAGATAAATTTTCAAACTTCATAAATTTTCGTTCGGATTCATCAAACACATCCTAATTTCTTCAAACCCATGCTAAATTGCTCAAACCTCACATAAATTTTCAAACCTCATAAATTTTCGTTCGGATTCATCAAACCCATCCTAATTTCATCAAACCCATCCTAATTTCTTCAAACCCATGCTAAATTGCTCAAACCTCAGGTAAATTTTCAAACCACATAAATTTTCGTTCGGTTTCATCAAACCCATCCTAATTTCGTCAAACCCATGCTAAATATGTCAAACCTCACATAAATTTTCAAACCTCACATAAATTTTCGTTCGGTTTCATCAAACCCATCCTAATTTCGTCAAACCCATGCTAAATATGTCAAACCTCACATAAATTTTCAAACCTCACATAAATTTTCGTTCGGTTTCATCAAACCCATCCTAATTTCGTCAAACCCATGCTAAATATGTCAAACCTCACATAAATTTTCGTTCGGTTTCATCAAACCCATCCTAATTTCTTCAAACCCATACTAAATTGCTCAAACCTCACATAAATTTTCAAACCACATAAATTTTCGTTCGGTTTCATCAAACCCATCCTAATTTCATCAAACCCATCCTAATTTCTTCAAACCCATGCTAAATTGCTCAAACCTCAGGTAAATTTTCAAACCTCACATAAATTTTCGTTCGGTTTCATCAAACCCATCCTAATTAATTCAAACCCATGCTAAATTGCTCAAACCTCAGGTAAATTTTCAAACCACATAAATTTTCGTTCGGTTTCATCAAACCCATCCTAATTTCTTCAAACCCATGCTAATTTGCTCAAACCTCAGATAAATTTTCAAACTTCATAAATTTTCGTTCGGATTCATCAAACACATCCTAATTTCTTCAAACCCATGCTAAATTGCTCAAACCTCACATAAATTTTCAAACCTCATAAATTTTCGTTCGGATTCATCAAACCCATCCTAATTTCATCAAACCCATCCTAATTTCTTCAAACCCATGCTAAATTGCTCAAACCTCAGGTAAATTTTCAAACCACATAAATTTTCGTTCGGTTTCATCAAACCCATCCTAATTTCGTCAAACCCATGCTAAATATGTCAAACCTCACATAAATTTTCAAACCTCACATAAATTTTCGTTCGGTTTCATCAAACCCATCCTAATTTCGTCAAACCCATGCTAAATATGTCAAACCTCACATAAATTTTCAAACCTCACATAAATTTTCGTTCGGTTTCATCAAACCCATCCTAATTTCGTCAAACCCATGCTAAATATGTCAAACCTCACATAAATTTTCGTTCGGTTTCATCAAACCCATCCTAATTTCTTCAAACCCATGCTAAATTGCTCAAACCTCACATAAATTTTCAAACCTCATAAATTTTCGTTCGGATTCATCAAACCCATCCTAATTTCATCAAACCCATCCTAATTTCTTCAAACCCATGCTAAATTGCTCAAACCTCAGGTAAATTTTCAAACCACATAAATTTTCGTTCGGTTTCATCAAACCCATCCTAATTTCGTCAAACCCATGCTAAATATGTCAAACCTCACATACATTTTCAAACCTCACATAAATTTTCGTTCGGTTTCATCAAACCCATCCTAATTTCGTCAAACCCATGCTAAATATGTCAAACCTCACATAAATTTTCAAACCTCACATAAATTTTCGTTCGGTTTCATCAAACCCATCCTAATTTCGTCAAACCCATGCTAAATATGTCAAACCTCACATAAATTTTCGTTCGGTTTCATCAAACCCATCCTAATTTCTTCAAACCCATGCTAAATTGCTCAAACCTCACATAAATTTTCAAACCTCATAAATTTTCGTTCGGATTCATCAAACCCATCCTAATTTCATCAAACCCATCCTAATTTCTTCAAACCCATGCTAAATTGCTCAAACCTCAGGTAAATTTTCAAACCACATAAATTTTCGTTCGGTTTCATCAAACCCATCCTAATTTCGTCAAACCCATGCTAAATATGTCAAACCTCACATAAATTTTCAAACCTCACATAAATTTTCGTTCGGTTTCATCAAACCCATCCTAATTTCGTCAAACCCATGCTAAATATGTCAAACCTCACATAAATTTTCAAACCTCACATAAATTTTCGTTCGGTTTCATCAAACCCATCCTAATTTCGTCAAACCCATGCTAAATATGTCAAACCTCACATAAATTTTCGTTCGGTTTCATCAAACCCATCCTAATTTCTTCAAACCCATGCTAAATTGCTCAAACCTCACATAAATTTTCAAACCACATAAATTTTCGTTCGGTTTCATCAAACCCATCCTAATTTCATCAAACCCATCCTAATTTCTTCAAACCCATGCTAAATTGCTCAAACCTCAGGTAAATTTTCAAACCACATAAATTTTCGTTCGGTTTCATCAAACCCATCCTAATTTCGTCAAACCCATGCTAAATATGGCAAACCTCACATAAATTTTCAAACCTCACATAAATTTTCGTTCGGTTTCATCAAACCCATCCTAATTTCGTCAAACCCATGCTAAATATGTCAAACCTCACATAAATTTTCGTTCGGTTTCATCAAACCCATCCTAATTTCTTCAAACCCATGCTAAATTGCTCAAACCTCACATAAATTTTCAAACCTCATAAATTTTCGTTCGGATTCATCAAACCCATCCTAATTTCATCAAACCCATCCTAATTTCTTCAAACCCATGCTAAATTGCTCAAACCTCAGGTAAATTTTCAAACCACATAAATTTTCGTTCGGTTTCATCAAACCCATCCTAATTTCGTCAAACCCATGCTAAATATGTCAAACCTCACATAAATTTTCAAACCTCACATAAATTTTCGTTCGGTTTCATCAAACCCATCCTAATTTCGTCAAACCCATGCTAAATATGTCAAACCTCACATAAATTTTCAAACCTCACATAAATTTTCGTTCGGTTTCATCAAACCCATCCTAATTTCGTCAAACCCATGCTAAATATGTCAAACCTCACATAAATTTTCAAACCTCACATAAATTTTCGTTCGGTTTCATCAAACCCATCCTAATTTCGTCAAACCCATGCTAAATATGTCAAACCTCACATAAATTTTCAAACCTCACATAAATTTTCGTTCGGTTTCATCAAACCCATCCTAATTTTGTCAAACCCATGCTAAATATGTCAAACCTCACATAAATTTTCGTTCGGTTTCATCAAACCCATCCTAATTTCTTCAAACCCATGCTAAATTGCTCAAACCTCACATAAATTTTCAAACCACATAAATTTTCGTTCGGTTTCATCAAACCCATCCTAATTTCATCAAACCCATCCTAATTTCTTCAAACCCATGCTAAATTGCTCAAACCTCAGGTAAATTTTCAAACCTCACATAAATTTTCGTTCGGTTTCATCAAACCCATCCTAATTTCTTCAAACCCATGCTAAATTGCTCAAACCTCAGGTAAATTTTCAAACCACATAAATTTTCGTTCGGTTTCATCAAACCCATCCTAATTTCTTCAAACCCATGCTAATTTGCTCAAACCTCAGATAAATTTTCAAACTTCATAAATTTTCGTTCGGATTCATCAAACACATCCTAATTTCTTCAAACCCATGCTAAATTGCTCAAACCTCACATAAATTTTCAAACCTCATAAATTTTCGTTCGGATTCATCAAACCCATCCTAATTTCATCAAACCCATCCTAATTTCTTCAAACCCATGCTAAATTGCTCAAACCTCAGGTAAATTTTCAAACCACATAAATTTTCGTTCGGTTTCATCAAACCCATCCTAATTTCGTCAAACCCATGCTAAATATGTCAAACCTCACATAAATTTTCAAACCTCACATAAATTTTCGTTCGGTTTCATCAAACCCATCCTAATTTCGTCAAACCCATGCTAAATATGTCAAACCTCACATAAATTTTCGTTCGGTTTCATCAAACCCATCCTAATTTCTTCAAACCCATGCTAAATTGCTCAAACCTCACATAAATTTTCAAACCACATAAATTTTCGTTCGGTTTCATCAAACCCATCCTAATTTCATCAAACCCATCCTAATTTCTTCAAACCCATGCTAAATTGCTCAAACCTCAGGTAAATTTTCAAACCACATAAATTTTCGTTCGGTTTCATCAAACCCATCCTAATTTCGTCAAACCCATGCTAAATATGTCAAACCTCACATAAATTTTCAAACCTCACATAAATTTTCGTTCGGTTTCATCAAACCCATCCTAATTTCGTCAAACCCATGCTAAATATGTCAAACCTCACATAAATTTTCGTTCGGTTTCATCAAACCCATCCTAATTTCGTCAAACCCATGCTAAATATGTCAAACCTCACATAAATTTTCAAACCTCACATAAATTTTCGTTCGGTTTCATCAAACCCATCCTAATTTCGTCAAACCCATGCTAAATATGTCAAACCTCACATAAATTTTCGTTCGGTTTCATCAAACCCATCCTAATTTCTTCAAACCCATGCTAAATTGCTCAAACCTCACATAAATTTTCAAACCACATAAATTTTCGTTCGGTTTCATCAAACCCATCCTAATTTCATCAAACCCATCCTAATTTCTTCAAACCCATGCTAAATTGCTCAAACCTCAGGTAAATTTTCAAACCTCACATAAATTTTCGTTCGGTTTCATCAAACCCATCCTAATTTCTTCAAACCCATGCTAAATATGTCAAACCTCACATAAATTTTCAAACCTCACATAAATTTTCGTTCGGTTTCATCAAACCCATCCTAATTTCGTCAAACCCATGCTAAATATGTCAAACCTCACATAAATTTTCAAACCTCACATAAATTTTCGTTCGGTTTCATCAAACCCATCCTAATTTCGTCAAACCCATGCTATATATGTCAAACCTCACATAAATTTTCGTTCGGTTTCATCAAACCCATCCTAATTTCTTCAAACCCATGCTAAATTGCTCAAACCTCACATAAATTTTCAAACCACATAAATTTTCGTTCGGTTTCATCAAACCCATCCTAATTTCATCAAACCCATCCTAATTTCTTCAAACCCATGCTAAATTGCTCAAACCTCAGGTAAATTTTCAAACCACATAAATTTTCGTTCGGTTTCATCAAACCCATCCTAATTTCGTCAAACCCATGCTAAATATGTCAAACCTCACATAAATTTTCAAACCTCACATAAATTTTCGTTCGGTTTCATCAAACCCATCCTAATTTCGTCAAACCCATGCTAAATATGTCAAACCTCACATAAATTTTCGTTCGGTTTCATCAAACCCATCCTAATTTCTTCAAACCCATGCTAAATTGCTCAAACCTCACATAAATTTTCAAACCTCATAAATTTTCGTTCGGATTCATCAAACCCATCCTAATTTCATCAAACCCATCCTAATTTCTTCAAACCCATGCTAAATTGCTCAAACCTCAGGTAAATTTTCAAACCACATAAATTTTCGTTCGGTTTCATCAAACCCATCCTAATTTCGTCAAACCCATGCTAAATATGTCAAACCTCACATAAATTTTCAAACCTCACATAAATTTTCGTTCGGTTTCATCAAACCCATCCTAATTTCGTCAAACCCATGCTAAATATGTCAAACCTCACATAAATTTTCAAACCTCACATAAATTTTCGTTCGGTTTCATCAAACCCATCCTAATTTCTTCAAACCCATGCTAAATTGCTCAAACCTCAGGTAAATTTTCAAACCACATAAATTTTCGTTCGGTTTCATCAAACCCATCCTAATTTCTTCAAACCCATGCTAATTTGCTCAAACCTCAGATAAATTTTCAAACCTCATAAATTTTCGTTCGGATTCATCAAACCCATCCTAATTTCATCAAACCCATCCTAATTTCTTCAAACCCATGCTAAATTGCTCAAACCTCAGGTAAATTTTCAAACCACATATATTTTCGTTCGGTTTCATCAAACCCATCCTAATTTCGTCAAACCCATGCTAAATATGTCAAACCTCACATAAATTTTCAAACCACATAAATTTTCGTTCGGTTTCATCAAACCCATCCTAATTTCGTCAAACCCATGCTAAATATGTCAAACCTCACATAAATTTTCAAACCTCACATAAATTTTCGTTCGGTTTCATCAAACCCATCCTAATTTCTTCAAACCCATGCTAAATTGCTCAAACCTCACATAAATTTTCAAACCACATAAATTTTCGTTCGGTTTCATCAAACCCATCCTAATTTCATCAAACCCATCCTAATTTCTTCAAACCCATGCTAAATTGCTCAAACCTCAGGTAAATTTTCAAACCACATAAATTTTCGTTCGGTTTCATCAAACCCATCCTAATTTCGTCAAACCCATGCTAAATATGTCAAACCTCACATAAATTTTCAAACCTCACATAAATTTTCGTTCGGTTTCATCAAACCCATCCTAATTTCGTCAAACCCATGCTAAATATGTCAAACCTCACATAAATTTTCGTTCGGTTTCATCAAACCCATCCTAATTTCGTCAAACCCATGCTAAATATGTCAAACCTCACATAAATTTTCAAACCTCACATAAATTTTCGTTCGGTTTCATCAAACCCATCCTAATTTCGTCAAACCCATGCTAAATATGTCAAACCTCACATAAATTTTCGTTCGGTTTCATCAAACCCATCCTAATTTCTTCAAACCCATGCTAAATTGCTCAAACCTCACATAAATTTTCAAACCACATAAATTTTCGTTCGGTTTCATCAAACCCATCCTAATTTCATCAAACCCATCCTAATTTCTTCAAACCCATGCTAAATTGCTCAAACCTCAGGTAAATTTTCAAACCTCACATAAATTTTCGTTCGGTTTCATCAAACCCATCCTAATTTCTTCAAACCCATGCTAAATATGTCAAACCTCACATAAATTTTCAAACCTCACATAAATTTTCGTTCGGTTTCATCAAACCCATCCTAATTTCGTCAAACCCATGCTAAATATGTCAAACCTCACATAAATTTTCAAACCTCACATAAATTTTCGTTCGGTTTCATCAAACCCATCCTAATTTCGTCAAACCCATGCTAAATATGTCAAACCTCACATAAATTTTCGTTCGGTTTCATCAAACCCATCCTAATTTCTTCAAACCCATGCTAAATTGCTCAAACCTCACATAAATTTTCAAACCACATAAATTTTCGTTCGGTTTCATCAAACCCATCCTAATTTCATCAAACCCATCCTAATTTCTTCAAACCCATGCTAAATTGCTCAAACCTCAGGTAAATTTTCAAACCACATAAATTTTCGTTCGGTTTCATCAAACCCATCCTAATTTCGTCAAACCCATGCCAAATATGTCAAACCTCACATAAATTTTCAAACCTCACATAAATTTTCGTTCGGTTTCATCAAACCCATCCTAATTTCGTCAAACCCATGCTAAATATGTCAAACCTCACATAAATTTTCAAACCTCACATAAATTTTCGTTCGGTTTCATCAAACCCATCCTAATTTCTTCAAACCCATGCTAAATTGCTCAAACCTCAGGTAAATTTTCAAACCACATAAATTTTCGTTCGGTTTCATCAAACCCATCCTAATTTCTTCAAACCCATGCTAATTTGCTCAAACCTCAGATAAATTTTCAAACCTCATAAATTTTCGTTCGGATTCATCAAACCCATCCTAATTTCATCAAACCCATCCTAATTTCTTCAAACCCATGCTAAATTGCTCAAACCTCAGGTAAATTTTCAAACCACATAAATTTTCGTTCGGTTTCATCAAACCCATCCTAATTTCTTCAAACCCATGCTAATTTGCTCAAACCTCAGATAAATTTTCAAACCTCATAAATTTTCGTTCGGATTCATCAAACCCATCCTAATTTCATCAAACCCATCCTAATTTCTTCAAACCCATGCTAAATTGCTCAAACCTCAGGTAAATTTTCAAACCACATAAATTTTCGTTCGGTTTCATCAAACCCATCCTAATTTCTTCAAACCCATGCTAAATTGCTCAAACCTCACATAAATTTTCAAACCACATAAATTTTCGTTCGGTTTCATCAAACCCATCCTAATTTCTTCAAACCCATGCTAATTTGCTCAAACCTCAGATAAATTTTCAAACCTCATAAATTTTCGTTCGGATTCATCAAACCCATCCTAATTTCATCAAACCCATCCTAATTTCTTCAAACCCATGCTAAATTGCTCAAACCTCAGGTAAATTTTCAAACCACATAAATTTTCGTTCGGTTTCATCAAACCCATCCTAATTTCTTCAAACCCATGCTAAATTGCTCAAACCTCACATAAATTTTCAAACCACATAAATTTTCGTTCGGTTTCATCAAACCCATCCTAATTTCTTCAAACCCATGCTAATTTGCTCAAACCTCAGATAAATTTTCAAACCTCATAAATTTTCGTTCGGATTCATCAAACCCATCCTAATTTCATCAAACCCATCCTAATTTCTTCAAACCCATGCTAAATTGCTCAAACCTCAGGTAAATTTTCAAACCACATAAATTTTCGTTCGGTTTCATCAAACCCATCCTAATTTCGTCAAACCCATGCTAAATATGTCAAACCTCACATAAATTTTCAAACCACATAAATTTTCGTTCGGTTTCATCAAACCCATCCTAATTTCTTCAAACCCATGCTAAATTGCTCAAACCTCACATAAATTTTCAAACCACATAAATTTTCGTTCGGTTTCATCAAACCCATCCTAATTTCTTCAAACCCATGCTAATTTGCTCAAACCTCAGATAAATTTTCAAACTTCATAAATTTTCGTTCGGATTCATCAAACCCATCCTAATTTCTTCAAACCCATGCTAAATTGCTCAAACCTCACATAAATTTTCAAACCTCATGAATTTTCGTTCGGATTCATCAAACCCATCCTAATTTCATCAAACCCATCCTAAATTCTTCAAACCCATGCTAAATTGCTCAAACCTCAGGTAAATTTTCAAACCACATAAATTTTCGTTCGGTTTCATCAAACCCATCCTAATTTCGTCAAACCCATGCTAAATATGTCAAACCTCACATAAATTTTCAAACCACATAAATTTTCGTTCGGTTTCATCAAACCCATCCTAATTTCGTCAAACCCATGCTAAATATGTCAAACCTCACATAAATTTTCAAACCTCACATAAATTTTCGTTCGGTTTCATCAAACCCATCCTAATTTCTTCAAACCCATGCTAAATTGCTCAAACCTCACATAAATTTTCAAACCACATAAATTTTCGTTCGGTTTCATCAAACCCATCCTAATTTCATCAAACTCATCCTAATTTCTTCAAACCCATGCTAAATTGCTCAAACCTCAGGTAAATTTTCAAACCACATAAATTTTCGTTCGGTTTCATCAAACCCATCCTAATTTCGTCAAACCCATGCTAAATATGTCAAACCTCACATAAATTTTCAAACCTCACATAAATTTTCGTTCGGTTTCATCAAACCCATCCTAATTTCGTCAAACCCATGCTAAATATGTCAAACCTCACATAAATTTTCAAACCTCACATAAATTTTCGTTCGGTTTCATCAAACCCATCCTAATTTCTTCAAACCCATGCTAAATTGCTCAAACCTCACATAAATTTTCAAACCACATAAATTTTCGTTCGGTTTCATCAAACCCATCCTAATTTCTTCAAACCCATGCTAATTTGCTCAAACCTCAGATAAATTTTCAAACCTCATAAATTTTCGTTCGGATTCATCAAACCCATCCTAATTTCATCAAACCCATCCTAATTTCTTCAAACCCATGCTAAATTGCTCAAACCTCAGGTAAATTTTCAAACCACATAAATTTTCGTTCGGTTTCATCAAACCCATCCTAATTTCGTCAAACCCATGCTAAATATGTCAAACCTCACATAAATTTTCAAACCACATAAATTTTCGTTCGGTTTCATCAAACCCATCCTAATTTCATCAAACCCATCCTAATTTCTTCAAACCCATGCTAAATTGCTCAAACCTCAGGTAAATTTTCAAACCACATAAATTTTCGTTCGGTTTCATCAAACCCATCCTAATTTCTTCAAACCCATGCTAAATTGCTCAAACCTCACATAAATTTTCAAACCACATAAATTTTCGTTCGGTTTCATCAAACCCATCCTAATTTCTTCAAACCCATGCTAATTTGCTCAAACCTCAGATAAATTTTCAAACCTCATAAATTTTCGTTCGGATTCATCAAACCCATCCTAATTTCATCAAACCCATCCTAATTTCTTCAAACCCATGCTAAATTGCTCAAACCTCAGGTAAATTTTCAAACCACATAAATTTTCGTTCGGTTTCATCAAACCCATCCTAATTTCGTCAAACCCATGCTAAATATGTCAAACCTCACATAAATTTTCAAACCACATAAATTTTCGTTCGGTTTCATCAAACCCATCCTAATTTCATCAAACCCATCCTAATTTCTTCAAACCCATGCTAAATTGCTCAAACCTCAGGTAAATTTTCAAACCACATAAATTTTCGTTCGGTTTCATCAAACCCATCCTAATTTCGTCAAACCCATGCTAAATATGTCAAACCTCACATAAATTTTCGTTCGGTTTCATCAAACCCATCCTAATTTCTTCAAACCCATGCTAAATTGCTCAAACCTCACATAAATTTTCAAACCACATAAATTTTCGTTCGGTTTCATCAAACCCATCCTAATTTCATCAAACCCATCCTAATTTCTTCAAACCCATGCTAAATTGCTCAAACCTCAGGTAAATTTTCAAACCTCACATAAATTTTCGTTCGGTTTCATCAAACCCATCCTAATTTCTTCAAACCCATGCTAAATTGCTCAAACCTCAGGTAAATTTTCAAACCACATAAATTTTCGTTCGGTTTCATCAAACCCATCCTAATTTCTTCAAACCCATGCTAATTTGCTCAAACCTCAGATAAATTTTCAAACCACATAAATTTTCGTTCGGTTTCATCAAACCCATCCTAATTTCTTCAAACCCATGCTAAATTGCTCAAACCTCACATAAATTTTCAAACCACATAAATTTTCGTTCGGTTTCATCAAACCCATCCTAATTTCTTCAAACCCATGCTAATTTGCTCAAACCTCAGATAAATTTTCAAACTTCATAAATTTTCGTTCGGATTCATCAAACACATCCTAATTTCTTCAAACCCATGCTAAATTGCTCAAACCTCACATAAATTTTCAAACCTCATAAATTTTCGTTCGGATTCATCAAACCCATCCTAATTTCATCAAACCCATCCTAATTTCTTCAAACCCATGCTAAATTGCTCAAACCTCAGGTAAATTTTCAAACCACATAAATTTTCGTTCGGTTTCATCAAACCCATCCTAATTTCGTCAAACCCATGCTAAATATGTCAAACCTCACATACATTTTCAAACCTCACATAAATTTTCGTTCGGTTTCATCAAACCCATCCTAATTTCGTCAAACCCATGCTAAATATGTCAAACCTCACATAAATTTTCAAACCTCACATAAATTTTCGTTCGGTTTCATCAAACCCATCCTAATTTCGTCAAACCCATGCTAAATATGTCAAACCTCACATAAATTTTCGTTCGGTTTCATCAAACCCATCCTAATTTCTTCAAACCCATGCTAAATTGCTCAAACCTCACATAAATTTTCAAACCACATAAATTTTCGTTCGGTTTCATCAAACCCATCCTAATTTCATCAAACCCATCCTAATTTCTTCAAACCCATGCTAAATTGCTCAAACCTCAGGTAAATTTTCAAACCTCACATAAATTTTCGTTCGGTTTCATCAAACCCATCCTAATTTCTTCAAACCCATGCTAAATTGCTCAAACCTCAGGTAAATTTTCAAACCACATAAATTTTCGTTCGGTTTCATCAAACCCATCCTAATTTCTTCAAACCCATGCTAATTTGCTCAAACCTCAGATAAATTTTCAAACTTCATAAATTTTCGTTCGGATTCATCAAACACATCCTAATTTCTTCAAACACATGCTAAATTGCTCAAACCTCACATAAATTTTCAAACCTCATAAATTTTCGTTCGGATTCATCAAACCCATCCTAATTTCATCAAACCCATCCTAATTTCTTCAAACCCATGCTAAATTGCTCAAACCTCAGGTAAATTTTCAAACCACATAAATTTTCGTTCGGTTTCATCAAACCCATCCTAATTTCGTCAAACCCATGCTAAATATGTCAAACCTCACATAAATTTTCAAACCTCACATAAATTTTCGTTCGGTTTCATCAAACCCATCCTAATTTCGTCAAACCCATGCTAAATATGTCAAACCTCACATAAATTTTCAAACCTCACATAAATTTTCGTTCGGTTTCATCAAACCCATCCTAATTTCGTCAAACCCATGCTAAATATGTCAAACCTCACATAAATTTTCGTTCGGTTTCATCAAACCCATCCTAATTTCTTCAAACCCATGCTAAATTGCTCAAACCTCACATAAATTTTCAAACCACATAAATTTTCGTTCGGTTTCATCAAACCCATCCTAATTTCATCAAACCCATCCTAATTTCTCCAAACCCATGCTAAATTGCTCAAACCTCAGGTAAATTTTCAAACCTCACATAAATTTTCGTTCGGTTTCATCAAACCCATCCTAATTTCTTCAAACCCATGCTAAATTGCTCAAACCTCAGGTAAATTTTCAAACCACATAAATTTTCGTTCATTTTCATCAAACCCATCCTAATTTCTTCAAACCCATGCTAATTTGCTCAAACCTCAGATAAATTTTCAAACTTCATAAATTTTCGTTCGGATTCATCAAACACATCCTAATTTCTTCAAACCCATGCTAAATTGCTCAAACCTCACATAAATTTTCAAACCTCATAAATTTTCGTTCGGATTCATCAAACCCATCCTAATTTCATCAAACCCATCCTAATTTCTTCAAACCCATGCTAATTTGCTCAAACCTCAGATAAATTTTCAAACCACATAAATTTTCGTTCGGTTTCATCAAACCCATCCTAATTTCTTCAAACCCATGCTAAATTGCTCAAACCTCACATAAATTTTCAAACCACATAAATTTTCGTTCGGTTTCATCAAACCCATCCTAATTTCTTCAAACCCATGCTAAATTGCTCAAACCTCAGGTAAATTTTCAAACCTCACATAAATTTTCGTTCGGTTTCATCAAACCCATCCTAATTTCTTCAAACCCATGCTAAATTGCTCAAACCTCAGGTAAATTTTCAAACCACATAAATTTTCGTTCGGTTTCATCAAACCCATCCTAATTTCTTCAAACCCATGCTAAATTGCTCAAACCTCACATAAATTTTCAAACCACAAAAATTTTCGTTCGGTTTCATCAAACCCATCCTAATTTCATCAAACCCATCCTAATTTCTTCAAACCCATGCTAAATTGCTCAAACCTCAGGTAAATTTTCAAACCACATAAATTTTCGTTCGGTTTCATCAAACCCATCCTAATTTCTTCAAACCCATGCTAATTTGCTCAAACCTCAGATAAATTTTCAAACCTCATAAATTTTCGTTCGGATTCATCAAACCCATCCTAATTTCATCAAACCCATCCTAATTTCTTCAAACCCATGCTAAATTGCTCAAACCTCAGGTAAATTTTCAAACCACATAAATTTTCGTTCGGTTTCATCAAACCCATCCTAATTTCTTCAAACCCATGCTAAATTGCTCAAACCTCACATAAATTTTCAAACCACATAAATTTTCGTTCGGTTTCATCAAACCCATCCTAATTTCTTCAAACCCATGCTAATTTGCTCAAACCTCAGATAAATTTTCAAACCTCATAAATTTTCGTTCGGATTCATCAAACCCATCCTAATTTCATCAAACCCATCCTAATTTCTTCAAACCCATGCTAAATTGCTCAAACCTCAGGTAAATTTTCAAACCACATAAATTTTCGTTCGGTTTCATCAAACCCATCCTAATTTCGTCAAACCCATGCTAAATATGTCAAACCTCACATAAATTTTCAAACCACATAAATTTTCGTTCGGTTTCATCAAACCCATCCTAATTTCTTCAAACCCATGCTAAATTGCTCAAACCTCACATAAATTTTCAAACCACATAAATTTTCGTTCGGTTTCATCAAACCCATCCTAATTTCTTCAAACCCATGCTAATTTGCTCAAACCTCAGATAAATTTTCAAACTTCATAAATTTTCGTTCGGATTCATCAAACACATCCTAATTTCTTCAAACCCATGCTAAATTGCTCAAACCTCACATAAATTTTCAAACCTCATAAATTTTCGTTCGGATTCATCAAACCCATCCTAATTTCATCAAACCCATCCTAATTTCTTCAAACCCATGCTAAATTGCTCAAACCTCAGGTAAATTTTCAAACCACATAAATTTTCGTTCGGTTTCATCAAACCCATCCTAATTTCGTCAAACCCATGCTAAATATGTCAAACCTCACATAAATTTTCAAACCTCACATAAATTTTCGTTCGGTTTCATCAAACCCATCCTAATTTCGTCAAACCCATGCTAAATATGTCAAACCTCACATAAATTTTCAAACCTCACATAAATTTTCGTTCGGTTTCATCAAACCCATCCTAATTTCGTCAAACCCATGCTAAATATGTCAAACCTCACATAAATTTTCGTTCGGTTTCATCAAACCCATCCTAATTTCTTCAAACCCATGCTAAATTGCTCAAACCTCACATAAATTTTCAAACCACATAAATTTTCGTTCGGTTTCATCAAACCCATCCTAATTTCATCAAACCCATCCTAATTTCTTCAAACCCATGCTAAATTGCTCAAACCTCAGGTAAATTTTCAAACCTCACATAAATTTTCGTTCGGTTTCATCAAACCCATCCTAATTTCTTCAAACCCATGCTAAATTGCTCAAACCTCAGGTAAATTTTCAAACCACATAAATTTTCGTTCGGTTTCATCAAACCCATCCTAATTTCTTCAAACCCATGCTAATTTGCTCAAACCTCAGATAAATTTTCAAACCACATAAATTTTCGTTCGGTTTCATCAAACCCATCCTAATTTCTTCAAACCCATGCTAAATTGCTCAAACCTCACATAAATTTTCAAACCACATAAATTTTCGTTCGGTTTCATCAAACCCATCCTAATTTCTTCAAACCCATGCTAATTTGCTCAAACCTCAGATAAATTTTCAAACTTCATAAATTTTCGTTCGGATTCATCAAACACATCCTAATTTCTTCAAACCCATGCTAAATTGCTCAAACCTCACATAAATTTTCAAACCTCATAAATTTTCGTTCGGATTCATCAAACCCATCCTAATTTCATCAAACCCATCCTAATTTCTTCAAACCCATGCTAAATTGCTCAAACCTCAGGTAAATTTTCAAACCACATAAATTTTCGTTCGGTTTCATCAAACCCATCCTAATTTCGTCAAACCCATGCTAAATATGTCAAACCTCACATAAATTTTCAAACCTCACATAAATTTTCGTTCGGTTTCATCAAACCCATCCTAATTTCGTCAAACCCATGCTAAATATGTCAAACCTCACATAAATTTTCAAACCTCACATAAATTTTCGTTCGGTTTCATCAAACCCATCCTAATTTCGTCAAACCCATGCTAAATATGTCAAACCTCACATAAATTTTCGTTCGGTTTCATCAAACCCATCCTAATTTCTTCAAACCCATGCTAAATTGCTCAAACCTCACATAAATTTTCAAACCACATAAATTTTCGTTCGGTTTCATCAAACCCATCCTAATTTCGTCAAACCCATGCTAAATATGTCAAACCTCACATAAATTTTCAAACCTCACATAAATTTTCGTTCGGTTTCATCAAACCCATCCTAATTTCGTCAAACCCATGCTAAATATGTCAAACCTCACATAAATTTTCAAACCTCACATAAATTTTCGTTCGGTTTCATCAAACCCATCCTAATTTCGTCAAACCCATGCTAAATATGTCAAACCTCACATAAATTTTCGTTCGGTTTCATCAAACCCATCCTAATTTCTTCAAACCCATGCTAAATTGCTCAAACCTCACATAAATTTTCAAACCACATAAATTTTCGTTCGGTTTCATCAAACCCATCCTAATTTCATCAAACCCATCCTAATTTCTTCAAACCCATGCTAAATTGCTCAAACCTCAGGTAAATTTTCAAACCTCACATAAATTTTCGTTCGGTTTCATCAAACCCATCCTAATTTCTTCAAACCCATGCTAAATTGCTCAAACCTCAGGTAAATTTTCAAACCACATAAATTTTCGTTCGGTTTCATCAAACCCATCCTAATTTCTTCAAACCCATGCTAATTTGCTCAAACCTCAGATAAATTTTCAAACCACATAAATTTTCGTTCGGTTTCATCAAACCCATCCTAATTTCTTCAAACCCATGCTAAATTGCTCAAACCTCACATAAATTTTCAAACCACATAAATTTTCGTTCGGTTTCATCAAACCCATCCTAATTTCTTCAAACCCATGCTAATTTGCTCAAACCTCAGATAAATTTTCAAACTTCATAAATTTTCGTTCGGATTCATCAAACACATCCTAATTTCTTCAAACCCATGCTAAATTGCTCAAACCTCACATAAATTTTCAAACCTCATAAATTTTCGTTCGGATTCATCAAACCCATCCTAATTTCATCAAACCCATCCTAATTTCTTCAAACCCATGCTAAATTGCTCAAACCTCAGGTAAATTTTCAAACCACATAAATTTTCGTTCGGTTTCATCAAACCCATCCTAATTTCGTCAAACCCATGCTAAATATGTCAAACCTCACATAAATTTTCAAACCTCACATAAATTTTCGTTCGGTTTCATCAAACCCATCCTAATTTCGTCAAACCCATGCTAAATATGTCAAACCTCACATAAATTTTCAAACCTCACATAAATTTTCGTTCGGTTTCATCAAACCCATCCTAATTTCGTCAAACCCATGCTAAATATGTCAAACCTCACATAAATTTTCGTTCGGTTTCATCAAACCCATCCTAATTTCTTCAAACCCATGCTAAATTGCTCAAACCTCACATAAATTTTCAAACCACATAAATTTTCGTTCGGTTTCATCAAACCCATCCTAATTTCATCAAACCCATCCTAATTTCTTCAAACCCATGCTAAATTGCTCAAACCTCAGGTAAATTTTCAAACCTCACATAAATTTTCGTTCGGTTTCATCAAACCCATCCTAATTTCTTCAAACCCATGCTAAATTGCTCAAACCTCAGGTAAATTTTCAAACCACATAAATTTTCGTTCGGTTTCATCAAACCCATCCTAATTTCTTCAAACCCATGCTAATTTGCTCAAACCTCAGATAAATTTTCAAACTTCATAAATTTTCGTTCGGATTCATCAAACACATCCTAATTTCTTCAAACCCATGCTAAATTGCTCAAACCTCACATAAATTTTCAAACCTCATAAATTTTCGTTCGGATTCATCAAACCCATCCTAATTTCATCAAACCCATCCTAATTTCTTCAAACCCATGCTAAATTGCTCAAACCTCAGGTAAATTTTCAAACCACATAAATTTTCGTTCGGTTTCATCAAACCCATCCTAATTTCGTCAAACCCATGCTAAATATGTCAAACCTCACATAAATTTTCAAACCTCACATAAATTTTCGTTCGGTTTCATCAAACCCATCCTAATTTCGTCAAACCCATGCTAAATATGTCAAACCTCACATAAATTTTCAAACCTCACATAAATTTTCGTTCGGTTTCATCAAACCCATCCTAATTTCGTCAAACCCATGCTAAATATGTCAAACCTCACATAAATTTTCGTTCGGTTTCATCAAAAACATCCTAATTTCTTCAAACCCATGCTAAATTGCTCAAACCTCACATAAATTTTCAAACCACATAAATTTTCGTTCGGTTTCATCAAACCCATCCTAATTTCATCAAACCCATCCTAATTTCTTCAAACCCATGCTAAATTGCTCAAACCTCAGGTAAATTTTCAAACCTCACATAAATTTTCGTTCGGTTTCATCAAACCCATCCTAATTTCTTCAAACAAATGCTAAATTGCTCAAACCTCAGGTAAATTTTCAAACCACATAAATTTTCGTTCGGTTTCATCAAACCCATCCTAATTTCTTCAAACCCATGCTAATTTGCTCAAACCTCAGATAAATTTTCAAACTTCATAAATTTTCGTTCGGATTCATCAAACACATCCTAATTTCTTCAAACCCATGCTAAATTGCTCAAACCTCACATAAATTTTCAAACCTCATAAATTTTCGTTCGGATTCATCAAACCCATCCTAATTTCATCAAACCCATCCTAATTTCTTCAAACCCATGCTAAATTGCTCAAACCTCAGGTAAATTTTCAAACCACATAAATTTTCGTTCGGTTTCATCAAACCCATCCTAATTTCGTCAAACCCATGCTAAATATGTCAAACCTCACATAAATTTTCAAACCTCACATAAATTTTCGTTCGGTTTCATCAAACCCATCCTAATTTCGTCAAACCCATGCTAAATATGTCAAACCTCACATAAATTTTCAAACCTCACATAAATTTTCGTTCGGTTTCATCAAACCCATCCTAATTTCGTCAAACCCATGCTAAATATGTCAAACCTCACATAAATTTTCGTTCGGTTTCATCAAACCCATCCTAATTTCTTCAAACCCATGCTAAATTGCTCAAACCTCACATAAATTTTCAAACCTCATAAATTTTCGTTCGGATTCATCAAACCCATCCTAATTTCATCAAACCCATCCTAATTTCTTCAAACCCATGCTAAATTGCTCAAACCTCAGGTAAATTTTCAAACCACATAAATTTTCGTTCGGTTTCATCAAACCCATCCTAATTTCGTCAAACCCATGCTAAATATGTCAAACCTCACATAAATTTTCAAACCTCACATAAATTTTCGTTCGGTTTCATCAAACCCATCCTAATTTCGTCAAACCCATGCTAAATATGTCAAACCTCACATAAATTTTCAAACCTCACATAAATTTTCGTTCGGTTTCATCAAACCCATCCTAATTTCGTCAAACCCATGCTAAATATGTCAAACCTCACATAAATTTTCGTTCGGTTTCATCAAACCCATCCTAATTTCTTCAAACCCATGCTAAATTGCTCAAACCTCACATAAATTTTCAAACCACATAAATTTTCGTTCGGTTTCATCAAACCCATCCTAATTTCATCAAACCCATCCTAATTTCTTCAAACCCATGCTAAATTGCTCAAACCTCAGGTAAATTTTCAAACCTCACATAAATTTTCGTTCGGTTTCATCAAACCCATCCTAATTAATTCAAACCCATGCTAAATTGCTCAAACCTCAGGTAAATTTTCAAACCACATAAATTTTCGTTCGGTTTCATCAAACCCATCCTAATTTCTTCAAACCCATGCTAATTTGCTCAAACCTCAGATAAATTTTCAAACTTCATAAATTTTCGTTCGGATTCATCAAACACATCCTAATTTCTTCAAACCCATGCTAAATTGCTCAAACCTCACATAAATTTTCAAACCTCATAAATTTTCGTTCGGATTCATCAAACCCATCCTAATTTCATCAAACCCATCCTAATTTCTTCAAACCCATGCTAAATTGCTCAAACCTCAGGTAAATTTTCAAACCACATAAATTTTCGTTCGGTTTCATCAAACCCATCCTAATTTCGTCAAACCCATGCTAAATATGTCAAACCTCACATAAATTTTCAAACCTCACATAAATTTTCGTTCGGTTTCATCAAACCCATCCTAATTTCGTCAAACCCATGCTAAATATGTCAAACCTCACATAAATTTTCAAACCTCACATAAATTTTCGTTCGGTTTCATCAAACCCATCCTAATTTCGTCAAACCCATGCTAAATATGTCAAACCTCACATAAATTTTCGTTCGGTTTCATCAAACCCATCCTAATTTCTTCAAACCCATGCTAAATTGCTCAAACCTCACATAAATTTTCAAACCTCATAAATTTTCGTTCGGATTCATCAAACCCATCCTAATTTCATCAAACCCATCCTAATTTCTTCAAACCCATGCTAAATTGCTCAAACCTCAGGTAAATTTTCAAACCACATAAATTTTCGTTCGGTTTCATCAAACCCATCCTAATTTCGTCAAACCCATGCTAAATATGTCAAACCTCACATAAATTTTCAAACCTCACATAAATTTTCGTTCGGTTTCATCAAACCCATCCTAATTTCGTCAAACCCATGCTAAATATGTCAAACCTCACATAAATTTTCAAACCTCACATAAATTTTCGTTCGGTTTCATCAAACCCATCCTAATTTCGTCAAACCCATGCTAAATATGTCAAACCTCACATAAATTTTCGTTCGGTTTCATCAAACCCATCCTAATTTCTTCAAACCCATGCTAAATTGCTCAAACCTCACATAAATTTTCAAACCTCATAAATTTTCGTTCGGATTCATCAAACCCATCCTAATTTCATCAAACCCATCCTAATTTCTTCAAACCCATGCTAAATTGCTCAAACCTCAGGTAAATTTTCAAACCACATAAATTTTCGTTCGGTTTCATCAAACCCATCCTAATTTCGTCAAACCCATGCTAAATATGTCAAACCTCACATAAATTTTCAAACCTCACATAAATTTTCGTTCGGTTTCATCAAACCCATCCTAATTTCGTCAAACCCATGCTAAATATGTCAAACCTCACATAAATTTTCAAACCTCACATAAATTTTCGTTCGGTTTCATCAAACCCATCCTAATTTCGTCAAACCCATGCTAAATATGTCAAACCTCACATAAATTTTCGTTCGGTTTCATCAAACCCATCCTAATTTCTTCAAACCCATGCTAAATTGCTCAAACCTCACATAAATTTTCAAACCACATAAATTTTCGTTCGGTTTCATCAAACCCATCCTAATTTCATCAAACCCATCCTAATTTCTTCAAACCCATGCTAAATTGCTCAAACCTCAGGTAAATTTTCAAACCACATAAATTTTCGTTCGGTTTCATCAAACCCATCCTAATTTCGTCAAACCCATGCTAAATATGTCAAACCTCACATAAATTTTCAAACCTCACATAAATTTTCGTTCGGTTTCATCAAACCCATCCTAATTTCGTCAAACCCATGCTAAATATGTCAAACCTCACATAAATTTTCGTTCGGTTTCATCAAACCCATCCTAATTTCTTCAAACCCATGCTAAATTGCTCAAACCTCACATAAATTTTCAAACCTCATAAATTTTCGTTCGGATTCATCAAACCCATCCTAATTTCATCAAACCCATCCTAATTTCTTCAAACCCATGCTAAATTGCTCAAACCTCAGGTAAATTTTCAAACCACATAAATTTTCGTTCGGTTTCATCAAACCCATCCTAATTTCGTCAAACCCATGCTAAATATGTCAAACCTCACATAAATTTTCAAACCTCACATAAATTTTCGTTCGGTTTCATCAAACCCATCCTAATTTCGTCAAACCCATGCTAAATATGTCAAACCTCACATAAATTTTCAAACCTCACATAAATTTTCGTTCGGTTTCATCAAACCCATCCTAATTTCGTCAAACCCATGCTAAATATGTCAAACCTCACATAAATTTTCAAACCTCACATAAATTTTCGTTCGGTTTCATCAAACCCATCCTAATTTCGTCAAACCCATGCTAAATATGTCAAACCTCACATAAATTTTCAAACCTCACATAAATTTTCGTTCGGTTTCATCAAACCCATCCTAATTTCGTCAAACCCATGCTAAATATGTCAAACCTCACATAAATTTTCGTTCGGTTTCATCAAACCCATCCTAATTTCTTCAAACCCATGCTAAATTGCTCAAACCTCACATAAATTTTCAAACCACATAAATTTTCGTTCGGTTTCATCAAACCCATCCTAATTTCATCAAACCCATCCTAATTTCTTCAAACCCATGCTAAATTGCTCAAACCTCAGGTAAATTTTCAAACCTCACATAAATTTTCGTTCGGTTTCATCAAACCCATCCTAATTTCTTCAAACCCATGCTAAATTGCTCAAACCTCAGGTAAATTTTCAAACCACATAAATTTTCGTTCGGTTTCATCAAACCCATCCTAATTTCTTCAAACCCATGCTAATTTGCTCAAACCTCAGATAAATTTTCAAACTTCATAAATTTTCGTTCGGATTCATCAAACACATCCTAATTTCTTCAAACCCATGCTAAATTGCTCAAACCTCACATAAATTTTCAAACCTCATAAATTTTCGTTCGGATTCATCAAACCCATCCTAATTTCATCAAACCCATCCTAATTTCTTCAAACCCATGCTAAATTGCTCAAACCTCAGGTAAATTTTCAAACCACATAAATTTTCGTTCGGTTTCATCAAACCCATCCTAATTTCGTCAAACCCATGCTAAATATGTCAAACCTCACATAAATTTTCAAACCTCACATAAATTTTCGTTCGGTTTCATCAAACCCATCCTAATTTCGTCAAACCCATGCTAAATATGTCAAACCTCACATAAATTTTCGTTCGGTTTCATCAAACCCATCCTAATTTCTTCAAACCCATGCTAAATTGCTCAAACCTCACATAAATTTTCAAACCACATAAATTTTCGTTCGGTTTCATCAAACCCATCCTAATTTCATCAAACCCATCCTAATTTCTTCAAACCCATGCTAAATTGCTCAAACCTCAGGTAAATTTTCAAACCACATAAATTTTCGTTCGGTTTCATCAAACCCATCCTAATTTCGTCAAACCCATGCTAAATATGTCAAACCTCACATAAATTTTCAAACCTCACATAAATTTTCGTTCGGTTTCATCAAACCCATCCTAATTTCGTCAAACCCATGCTAAATATGTCAAACCTCACATAAATTTTCGTTCGGTTTCATCAAACCCATCCTAATTTCGTCAAACCCATGCTAAATATGTCAAACCTCACATAAATTTTCAAACCTCACATAAATTTTCGTTCGGTTTCATCAAACCCATCCTAATTTCGTCAAACCCATGCTAAATATGTCAAACCTCACATAAATTTTCGTTCGGTTTCATCAAACCCATCCTAATTTCTTCAAACCCATGCTAAATTGCTCAAACCTCACATAAATTTTCAAACCACATAAATTTTCGTTCGGTTTCATCAAACCCATCCTAATTTCATCAAACCCATCCTAATTTCTTCAAACCCATGCTAAATTGCTCAAACCTCAGGTAAATTTTCAAACCTCACATAAATTTTCGTTCGGTTTCATCAAACCCATCCTAATTTCTTCAAACCCATGCTAAATATGTCAAACCTCACATAAATTTTCAAACCTCACATAAATTTTCGTTCGGTTTCATCAAACCCATCCTAATTTCGTCAAACCCATGCTAAATATGTCAAACCTCACATAAATTTTCAAACCTCACATAAATTTTCGTTCGGTTTCATCAAACCCATCCTAATTTCGTCAAACCCATGCTAAATATGTCAAACCTCACATAAATTTTCGTTCGGTTTCATCAAACCCATCCTAATTTCTTCAAACCCATGCTAAATTGCTCAAACCTCACATAAATTTTCAAACCACATAAATTTTCGTTCGGTTTCATCAAACCCATCCTAATTTCATCAAACCCATCCTAATTTCTTCAAACCCATGCTAAATTGCTCAAACCTCAGGTAAATTTTCAAACCACATAAATTTTCGTTCGGTTTCATCAAACCCATCCTAATTTCGTCAAACCCATGCTAAATATGTCAAACCTCACATAAATTTTCAAACCTCACATAAATTTTCGTTCGGTTTCATCAAACCCATCCTAATTTCGTCAAACCCATGCTAAATATGTCAAACCTCACATAAATTTTCAAACCTCACATAAATTTTCGTTCGGTTTCATCAAACCCATCCTAATTTCGTCAAACCCATGCTAAATATGTCAAACCTCACATAAATTTTCAAACCTCACATAAATTTTCGTTCGGTTTCATCAAACCCATCCTAATTTCGTCAAACCCATGCTAAATATGTCAAACCTCACATAAATTTTCAAACCTCACATAAATTTTCGTTCGGTTTCATCAAACCCATCCTAATTTCGTCAAACCCATGCTAAATATGTCAAACCTCACATAAATTTTCAAACCTCACATAAATTTTCGTTCGGTTTCATCAAACCCATCCTAATTTCGTCAAACCCATGCTAAATATGTCAAACCTCACATAAATTTTCGTTCGGTTTCATCAAACCCATCCTAATTTCTTCAAACCCATGCTAAATTGCTCAAACCTCACATAAATTTTCAAACCACATAAATTTTCGTTCGGTTTCATCAAACCCATCCTAATTTCATCAAACCCATCCTAATTTCTTCAAACCCATGCTAAATTGCTCAAACCTCAGGTAAATTTTCAAACCTCACATAAATTTTCGTTCGGTTTCATCAAACCCATCCTAATTTCTTCAAACCCATGCTAAATTGCTCAAACCTCAGGTAAATTTTCAAACCACATAAATTTTCGTTCGGTTTCATCAAACCCATCCTAATTTCTTCAAACCCATGCTAATTTGCTCAAACCTCAGATAAATTTTCAAACTTCATAAATTTTCGTTCGGATTCATCAAACACATCCTAATTTCTTCAAACCCATGCTAAATTGCTCAAACCTCACATAAATTTTCAAACCTCATAAATTTTCGTTCGGATTCATCAAACCCATCCTAATTTCATCAAACCCATCCTAATTTCTTCAAACCCATGCTAAATTGCTCAAACCTCAGGTAAATTTTCAAACCACATAAATTTTCGTTCGGTTTCATCAAACCCATCCTAATTTCGTCAAACCCATGCTAAATATGTCAAACCTCACATAAATTTTCAAACCTCACATAAATTTTCGTTCGGTTTCATCAAACCCATCCTAATTTCGTCAAACCCATGCTAAATATGTCAAACCTCACATAAATTTTCGTTCGGTTTCATCAAACCCATCCTAATTTCTTCAAACCCATGCTAAATTGCTCAAACCTCACATAAATTTTCAAACCACATAAATTTTCGTTCGGTTTCATCAAACCCATCCTAATTTCATCAAACCCATCCTAATTTCTTCAAACCCATGCTAAATTGCTCAAACCTCAGGTAAATTTTCAAACCACATAAATTTTCGTTCGGTTTCATCAAACCCATCCTAATTTCGTCAAACCCATGCTAAATATGTCAAACCTCACATAAATTTTCAAACCTCACATAAATTTTCGTTCGGTTTCATCAAACCCATCCTAATTTCGTCAAACCCATGCTAAATATGTCAAACCTCACATAAATTTTCGTTCGGTTTCATCAAACCCATCCTAATTTCGTCAAACCCATGCTAAATATGTCAAACCTCACATAAATTTTCAAACCTCACATAAATTTTCGTTCGGTTTCATCAAACCCATCCTAATTTCGTCAAACCCATGCTAAATATGTCAAACCTCACATAAATTTTCGTTCGGTTTCATCAAACCCATCCTAATTTCTTCAAACCCATGCTAAATTGCTCAAACCTCACATAAATTTTCAAACCACATAAATTTTCGTTCGGTTTCATCAAACCCATCCTAATTTCATCAAACCCATCCTAATTTCTTCAAACCCATGCTAAATTGCTCAAACCTCAGGTAAATTTTCAAACCTCACATAAATTTTCGTTCGGTTTCATCAAACCCATCCTAATTTCTTCAAACCCATGCTAAATATGTCAAACCTCACATAAATTTTCAAACCTCACATAAATTTTCGTTCGGTTTCATCAAACCCATCCTAATTTCGTCAAACCCATGCTAAATATGTCAAACCTCACATAAATTTTCAAACCTCACATAAATTTTCGTTCGGTTTCATCAAACCCATCCTAATTTCGTCAAACCCATGCTAAATATGTCAAACCTCACATAAATTTTCGTTCGGTTTCATCAAACCCATCCTAATTTCTTCAAACCCATGCTAAATTGCTCAAACCTCACATAAATTTTCAAACCACATAAATTTTCGTTCGGTTTCATCAAACCCATCCTAATTTCATCAAACCCATCCTAATTTCTTCAAACCCATGCTAAATTGCTCAAACCTCAGGTAAATTTTCAAACCACATAAATTTTCGTTCGGTTTCATCAAACCCATCCTAATTTCGTCAAACCCATGCTAAATATGTCAAACCTCACATAAATTTTCAAACCTCACATAAATTTTCGTTCGGTTTCATCAAACCCATCCTAATTTCGTCAAACCCATGCTAAATATGTCAAACCTCACATAAATTTTCGTTCGGTTTCATCAAACCCATCCTAATTTCTTCAAACCCATGCTAAATTGCTCAAACCTCACATAAATTTTCAAACCTCATAAATTTTCGTTCGGATTCATCAAACCCATCCTAATTTCATCAAACCCATCCTAATTTCTTCAAACCCATGCTAAATTGCTCAAACCTCAGGTAAATTTTCAAACCACATAAATTTTCGTTCGGTTTCATCAAACCCATCCTAATTTCGTCAAACCCATGCTAAATATGTCAAACCTCACATAAATTTTCAAACCTCACATAAATTTTCGTTCGGTTTCATCAAACCCATCCTAATTTCGTCAAACCCATGCTAAATATGTCAAACCTCACATAAATTTTCAAACCTCACATAAATTTTCGTTCGGTTTCATCAAACCCATCCTAATTTCTTCAAACCCATGCTAAATTGCTCAAACCTCAGGTAAATTTTCAAACCACATAAATTTTCGTTCGGTTTCATCAAACCCATCCTAATTTCTTCAAACCCATGCTAATTTGCTCAAACCTCAGATAAATTTTCAAACCTCATAAATTTTCGTTCGGATTCATCAAACCCATCCTAATTTCATCAAACCCATCCTAATTTCTTCAAACCCATGCTAAATTGCTCAAACCTCAGGTAAATTTTCAAACCACATATATTTTCGTTCGGTTTCATCAAACCCATCCTAATTTCGTCAAACCCATGCTAAATATGTCAAACCTCACATAAATTTTCAAACCACATAAATTTTCGTTCGGTTTCATCAAACCCATCCTAATTTCGTCAAACCCATGCTAAATATGTCAAACCTCACATAAATTTTCAAACCTCACATAAATTTTCGTTCGGTTTCATCAAACCCATCCTAATTTCTTCAAACCCATGCTAAATTGCTCAAACCTCACATAAATTTTCAAACCACATAAATTTTCGTTCGGTTTCATCAAACCCATCCTAATTTCATCAAACCCATCCTAATTTCTTCAAACCCATGCTAAATTGCTCAAACCTCAGGTAAATTTTCAAACCACATAAATTTTCGTTCGGTTTCATCAAACCCATCCTAATTTCGTCAAACCCATGCTAAATATGTCAAACCTCACATAAATTTTCAAACCTCACATAAATTTTCGTTCGGTTTCATCAAACCCATCCTAATTTCGTCAAACCCATGCTAAATATGTCAAACCTCACATAAATTTTCGTTCGGTTTCATCAAACCCATCCTAATTTCGTCAAACCCATGCTAAATATGTCAAACCTCACATAAATTTTCAAACCTCACATAAATTTTCGTTCGGTTTCATCAAACCCATCCTAATTTCGTCAAACCCATGCTAAATATGTCAAACCTCACATAAATTTTCGTTCGGTTTCATCAAACCCATCCTAATTTCTTCAAACCCATGCTAAATTGCTCAAACCTCACATAAATTTTCAAACCACATAAATTTTCGTTCGGTTTCATCAAACCCATCCTAATTTCATCAAACCCATCCTAATTTCTTCAAACCCATGCTAAATTGCTCAAACCTCAGGTAAATTTTCAAACCTCACATAAATTTTCGTTCGGTTTCATCAAACCCATCCTAATTTCTTCAAACCCATGCTAAATATGTCAAACCTCACATAAATTTTCAAACCTCACATAAATTTTCGTTCGGTTTCATCAAACCCATCCTAATTTCGTCAAACCCATGCTAAATATGTCAAACCTCACATAAATTTTCAAACCTCACATAAATTTTCGTTCGGTTTCATCAAACCCATCCTAATTTCGTCAAACCCATGCTAAATATGTCAAACCTCACATAAATTTTCGTTCGGTTTCATCAAACCCATCCTAATTTCTTCAAACCCATGCTAAATTGCTCAAACCTCACATAAATTTTCAAACCACATAAATTTTCGTTCGGTTTCATCAAACCCATCCTAATTTCATCAAACCCATCCTAATTTCTTCAAACCCATGCTAAATTGCTCAAACCTCAGGTAAATTTTCAAACCACATAAATTTTCGTTCGGTTTCATCAAACCCATCCTAATTTCGTCAAACCCATGCCAAATATGTCAAACCTCACATAAATTTTCAAACCTCACATAAATTTTCGTTCGGTTTCATCAAACCCATCCTAATTTCGTCAAACCCATGCTAAATATGTCAAACCTCACATAAATTTTCAAACCTCACATAAATTTTCGTTCGGTTTCATCAAACCCATCCTAATTTCTTCAAACCCATGCTAAATTGCTCAAACCTCAGGTAAATTTTCAAACCACATAAATTTTCGTTCGGTTTCATCAAACCCATCCTAATTTCTTCAAACCCATGCTAATTTGCTCAAACCTCAGATAAATTTTCAAACCTCATAAATTTTCGTTCGGATTCATCAAACCCATCCTAATTTCATCAAACCCATCCTAATTTCTTCAAACCCATGCTAAATTGCTCAAACCTCAGGTAAATTTTCAAACCACATATATTTTCGTTCGGTTTCATCAAACCCATCCTAATTTCGTCAAACCCATGCTAAATATGTCAAACCTCACATAAATTTTCAAACCACATAAATTTTCGTTCGGTTTCATCAAACCCATCCTAATTTCGTCAAACCCATGCTAAATATGTCAAACCTCACATAAATTTTCAAACCTCACATAAATTTTCGTTCGGTTTCATCAAACCCATCCTAATTTCTTCAAACCCATGCTAAATTGCTCAAACCTCACATAAATTTTCAAACCACATAAATTTTCGTTCGGTTTCATCAAACCCATCCTAATTTCATCAAACCCATCCTAATTTCTTCAAACCCATGCTAAATTGCTCAAACCTCAGGTAAATTTTCAAACCACATAAATTTTCGTTCGGTTTCATCAAACCCATCCTAATTTCGCCAAACCCATGCTAAATATGTCAAACCTCACATAAATTTTCAAACCTCACATAAATTTTCGTTCGGTTTCATCAAACCCATCCTAATTTCGTCAAACCCATGCTAAATATGTCAAACCTCACATAAATTTTCGTTCGGTTTCATCAAACCCATCCTAATTTCGTCAAACCCATGCTAAATATGTCAAACCTCACATAAATTTTCAAACCTCACATAAATTTTCGTTCGGTTTCATCAAACCCATCCTAATTTCGTCAAACCCATGCTAAATATGTCAAACCTCACATAAATTTTCGTTCGGTTTCATCAAACCCATCCTAATTTCTTCAAACCCATGCTAAATTGCTCAAACCTCACATAAATTTTCAAACCACATAAATTTTCGTTCGGTTTCATCAAACCCATCCTAATTTCATCAAACCCATCCTAATTTCGTCAAACCCATGCTAAATATGTCAAACCTCACATAAATTTTCAAACCTCACATAAATTTTCGTTCGGTTTCATCAAACCCATCCTAATTTCGTCAAACCCATGCTAAATATGTCAAACCTCACATAAATTTTCGTTCGGTTTCATCAAACCCATCCTAATTTCGTCAAACCCATGCTAAATATGTCAAACCTCACATAAATTTTCAAACCTCACATAAATTTTCGTTCGGTTTCATCAAACCCATCCTAATTTCGTCAAACCCATGCTAAATATGTCAAACCTCACATAAATTTTCGTTCGGTTTCATCAAACCCATCCTAATTTCTTCAAACCCATGCTAAATTGCTCAAACCTCACATAAATTTTCAAACCACATAAATTTTCGTTCGGTTTCATCAAACCCATCCTAATTTCATCAAACCCATCCTAATTTCTTCAAACCCATGCTAAATTGCTCAAACCTCAGGTAAATTTTCAATCCTCACATAAATTTTCGTTCGGTTTCATCAAACCCATCCTAATTTCTTCAAACCCATGCTAAATATGTCAAACCTCACATAAATTTTCAAACCTCACATAAATTTTCGTTCGGTTTCATCAAACCCATCCTAATTTCGTCAAACCCATGCTAAATATGTCAAACCTCACATAAATTTTCAAACCTCACATAAATTTTCGTTCGGTTTCATCAAACCCATCCTAATTTCGTCAAACCCATGCTAAATATGTCAAACCTCACATAAATTTTCGTTCGGTTTCATCAAACCCATCCTAATTTCTTCAAACCCATGCTAAATTGCTCAAACCTCACATAAATTTTCAAACCACATAAATTTTCGTTCGGTTTCATCAAACCCATCCTAATTTCATCAAACCCATCCTAATTTCTTCAAACCCATGCTAAATTGCTCAAACCTCAGGTAAATTTTCAAACCACATAAATTTTCGTTCGGTTTCATCAAACCCATCCTAATTTCGTCAAACCCATGCTAAATATGTCAAACCTCACATAAATTTTCAAACCTCACATAAATTTTCGTTCGGTTTCATCAAACCCATCCTAATTTCGTCAAACCCATGCTAAATATGTCAAACCTCACATAAATTTTCAAACCTCACATAAATTTTCGTTCGGTTTCATCAAACCCATCCTAATTTCTTCAAACCCATGCTAAATTGCTCAAACCTCAGGTAAATTTTCAAACCACATAAATTTTCGTTCGGTTTCATCAAACCCATCCTAATTTCTTCAAACCCATGCTAATTTGCTCAAACCTCAGATAAATTTTCAAACCTCATAAATTTTCGTTCGGATTCATCAAACCCATCCTAATTTCATCAAACCCATCCTAATTTCTTCAAACCCATGCTAAATTGCTCAAACCTCAGGTAAATTTTCAAACCACATATATTTTCGTTCGGTTTCATCAAACCCATCCTAATTTCGTCAAACCCATGCTAAATATGTCAAACCTCACATAAATTTTCAAACCACATAAATTTTCGTTCGGTTTCATCAAACCCATCCTAATTTCGTCAAACCCATGCTAAATATGTCAAACCTCACATAAATTTTCAAACCTCACATAAATTTTCGTTCGGTTTCATCAAACCCATCCTAATTTCTTCAAACCCATGCTAAATTGCTCAAACCTCACATAAATTTTCAAACCACATAAATTTTCGTTCGGTTTCATCAAACCCATCCTAATTTCATCAAACCCATCCTAATTTCTTCAAACCCATGCTAAATTGCTCAAACCTCAGGTAAATTTTCAAACCACATAAATTTTCGTTCGGTTTCATCAAACCCATCCTAATTTCGTCAAACCCATGCTAAATATGTCAAACCTCACATAAATTTTCGTTCGGTTTCATCAAACCCATCCTAATTTCTTCAAACCCATGCTAAATTGCTCAAACCTCACATAAATTTTCAAACCACATAAATTTTCGTTCGGTTTCATCAAACCCATCCTAATTTCATCAAACCCATCCTAATTTCTTCAAACCCATGCTAAATTGCTCAAACCTCAGGTAAATTTTCAAACCACATAAATTTTCGTTCGGTTTCATCAAACCCATCCTAATTTCGTCAAACCCATGCTAAATATGTCAAACCTCACATAAATTTTCAAACCTCACATAAATTTTCGTTCGGTTTCATCAAACCCATCCTAATTTCGTCAAACCCATGCTAAATATGTCAAACCTCACATAAATTTTCAAACCTCACATAAATTTTCGTTCGGTTTCATCAAACCCATCCTAATTTCTTCAAACCCATGCTAAATTGCTCAAACCTCAGGTAAATTTTCAAACCACATAAATTTTCGTTCGGTTTCATCAAACCCATCCTAATTTCTTCAAACCCATGCTAATTTGCTCAAACCTCAGATAAATTTTCAAACCTCATAAATTTTCGTTCGGATTCATCAAACCCATCCTAATTTCATCAAACCCATCCTAATTTCTTCAAACCCATGCTAAATTGCTCAAACCTCAGGTAAATTTTCAAACCACATATATTTTCGTTCGGTTTCATCAAACCCATCCTAATTTCGTCAAACCCATGCTAAATATGTCAAACCTCACATAAATTTTCAAACCACATAAATTTTCGTTCGGTTTCATCAAACCCATCCTAATTTCGTCAAACCCATGCTAAATATGTCAAACCTCACATAAATTTTCAAACCTCACATAAATTTTCGTTCGGTTTCATCAAACCCATCCTAATTTCTTCAAACCCATGCTAAATTGCTCAAACCTCACATAAATTTTCAAACCACATAAATTTTCGTTCGGTTTCATCAAACCCATCCTAATTTCATCAAACCCATCCTAATTTCTTCAAACCCATGCTAAATTGCTCAAACCTCAGGTAAATTTTCAAACCACATAAATTTTCGTTCGGTTTCATCAAACCCATCCTAATTTCGTCAAACCCATGCTAAATATGTCAAACCTCACATAAATTTTCAAACCTCACATAAATTTTCGTTCGGTTTCATCAAACCCATCCTAATTTCGTCAAACCCATGCTAAATATGTCAAACCTCACATAAATTTTCGTTCGGTTTCATCAAACCCATCCTAATTTCGTCAAACCCATGCTAAATATGTCAAACCTCACATAAATTTTCAAACCTCACATAAATTTTCGTTCGGTTTCATCAAACCCATCCTAATTTCGTCAAACCCATGCTAAATATGTCAAACCTCACATAAATTTTCGTTCGGTTTCATCAAACCCATCCTAATTTCTTCAAACCCATGCTAAATTGCTCAAACCTCACATAAATTTTCAAACCTCATAAATTTTCGTTCGGATTCATCAAACCCATCCTAATTTCATCAAACCCATCCTAATTTCTTCAAACCCATGCTAAATTGCTCAAACCTCAGGTAAATTTTCAAACCACATAAATTTTCGTTCGGTTTCATCAAACCCATCCTAATTTCGTCAAACCCATGCTAAATATGTCAAACCTCACATAAATTTTCAAACCTCACATAAATTTTCGTTCGGTTTCATCAAACCCATCCTAATTTCGTCAAACCCATGCTAAATATGTCAAACCTCACATAAATTTTCAAACCTCACATAAATTTTCGTTCGGTTTCATCAAACCCATCCTAATTTCTTCAAACCCATGCTAAATTGCTCAAACCTCAGGTAAATTTTCAAACCACATAAATTTTCGTTCGGTTTCATCAAACCCATCCTAATTTCTTCAAACCCATGCTAATTTGCTCAAACCTCAGACAAATTTTCAAACCTCATAAATTTTCGTTCGGATTCATCAAACCCATCCTAATTTCATCAAACCCATCCTAATTTCTTCAAACCCATGCTAAATTGCTCAAACCTCAGGTAAATTTTCAAACCACATATATTTTCGTTCGGTTTCATCAAACCCATCCTAATTTCGTCAAACCCATGCTAAATATGTCAAACCTCACATAAATTTTCAAACCACATAAATTTTCGTTCGGTTTCATCAAACCCATCCTAATTTCGTCAAACCCATGCTAAATATGTCAAACCTCACATAAATTTTCAAACCTCACATAAATTTTCGTTCGGTTTCATCAAACCCATCCTAATTTCTTCAAACCCATGCTAAATTGCTCAAACCTCACATAAATTTTCAAACCACATAAATTTTCGTTCGGTTTCATCAAACCCATCCTAATTTCATCAAACCCATCCTAATTTCTTCAAACCCATGCTAAATTGCTCAAACCTCAGGTAAATTTTCAAACCACATAAATTTTCGTTCGGTTTCATCAAACCCATCCTAATTTCGTCAAACCCATGCTAAATATGTCAAACCTCACATAAATTTTCAAACCTCACATAAATTTTCGTTCGGTTTCATCAAACCCATCCTAATTTCGTCAAACCCATGCTAAATATGTCAAACCTCACATAAATTTTCAAACCTCACATAAATTTTCGTTCGGTTTCATCAAACCCATCCTAATTTCTTCAAACCCATGCTAAATTGCTCAAACCTCACATAAATTTTCAAACCACATAAATTTTCGTTCGGTTTCATCAAACCCATCCTAATTTCATCAAACCCATCCTAATTTCTTCAAACCCATGCTAAATTGCTCAAACCTCAGGTAAATTTTCAAACCACATAAATTTTCGTTCGGTTTCATCAAACCCATCCTAATTTCTTCAAACCCATGCTAATTTGCTCAAACCTCAGATAAATATGTCAAACCTCACATAAATTTTCGTTCGGATTCATCAAACCCATCCTAATTTCATCAAACCCATCCTAATTTCTTCAAACCCATGCTAAATTGCTCAAACCTCAGGTAAATTTTCAAACCACATAAATTTTCGTTCGGTTTCATCAAACCCATCCTAATTTCGTCAAACCCATGCTAAATATGTCAAACCTCACATAAATTTTCAAACCTCACATAAATTTTCGTTCGGTTTCATCAAACCCATCCTAATTTCGTCAAACCCATGCTAAATATGTCAAACCTCACATAAATTTTCAAACCTCACATAAATTTTCGTTCGGTTTCATCAAACCCATCCTTATTTCGTCAAACCCATGCTAAATATGTCAAACCTCACATAAATTTTCAAACCTCACATAAATTTTCGTTCGGTTTCATCAAACCCATCCTAATTTCGTCAAACCCATGCTAAATATGTCAAACCTCACATAAATTTTCGTTCGGTTTCATCAAACCCATCCTAATTTCTTCAAACCCATGCTAAATTGCTCAAACCTCACATAAATTTTCAAACCACATAAATTTTCGTTCGGTTTCATCAAACCCATCCTAATTTCATCAAACCCATCCTAATTTCTTCAAACCCATGCTAAATTGCTCAAACCTCAGGTAAATTTTCAAACCTCACATAAATTTTCGTTCGGTTTCATCAAACCCATCCTAATTTCTTCAAACCCATGCTAAATTGCTCAAACCTCAGGTAAATTTTCAAACCACATAAATTTTCGTTCGGTTTCATCAAACCCATCCTAATTTCTTCAAACCCATGCTAATTTGCTCAAACCTCAGATAAATTTTCAAACTTCATAAATTTTCGTTCGGATTCATCAAACACATCCTAATTTCTTCAAACCCATGCTAAATTGCTCAAACCTCAGGTAAATTTTCAAACCACATAAATTTTCGTTCGGTTTCATCAAACCCATCCTAATTTCGTCAAACCCATGCTAAATATGTCAAACCTCACATAAATTTTCAAACCTCACATAAATTTTCGTTCGGTTTCATCAAACCCATCCTAATTTCGTCAAACCCATGCTAAATATGTCAAACCTCACATAAATTTTCGTTCGGTTTCATCAAACCCATCCTAATTTCTTCAAACCCATGCTAAATTGCTCAAACCTCACATAAATTTTCAAACCACATAAATTTTCGTTCGGTTTCATCAAACCCATCCTAATTTCTTCAAACCCATGCTAATTTGCTCAAACCTCAGATAAATTTTCAAACCTCATAAATTTTCGTTCGGATTCATCAAACCCATCCTAATTTCGTCAAACCCATGCTAATTTTGTCAAACCTCACATAAATTTTCAAACCTCACATAAATTTTCGTTCGGTTTCATCAAACCCATCCTAATTTCTTCAAACCCATGCTAAATTGCTCAAACCTCACATAAATTTTCAAACCACATAAATTTTCGTTCGGTTTCATCAAACCCATCCTAATTTCATCAAACCCATCCTAATTTCTTCAAACCCATGCTAAATTGCTCAAACCTCAGGTAAATTTTCAAACCACATAAATTTTCGTTCGGTTTCATCAAACCCATCCTAATTTCGTCAAACCCATGCTAAATATGTCAAACCTCACATAAATTTTCAAACCTCACATAAATTTTCGTTCGGTTTCATCAAACCCATCCTAATTTCTTCAAACCCATGCTAAATTGCTCAAACCTCACATAAATTTTCAAACCACATAAATTTTCGTTCGGTTTCATCAAACCCATCCTAATTTCTTCAAACCCATGCTAATTTGCTCAAACCTCAGATAAATTTTCAAACCTCATAAATTTTCGTTCGGATTCATCAAACCCATCCTAATTTCATCAAACCCATCCTAATTTCTTCAAACCCATGCTAAATTGCTCAAACCTCAGGTAAATTTTCAAACCACATAAATTTTCGTTCGGTTTCATCAAACCCATCCTAATTTCGTCAAACCCATGCTAAATATGTCAAACCTCACATAAATTTTCAAACCTCACATAAATTTTCGTTCGGTTTCATCAAACCCATCCTAATTTCTTCAAACCCATGCTAAATTGCTCAAACCTCAGGTAAATTTTCAAACCACATAAATTTTCGTTCGGTTTCATCAAACCCATCCTAATTTCGTCAAACCCATGCTAATTTTGTCAAACCTCACATAAATTTTCAAACCTCACATAAATTTTCGTTCGGTTTCATCAAACCCATCCTAATTTCTTCAAACCCATGCTAAATTGCTCAAACCTCACATAAATTTTCAAACCACATAAATTTTCGTTCGGTTTCATCAAACCCATCCTAATTTCATCAAACCCATCCTAATTTCTTCAAACCCATGCTAAATTGCTCAAACCTCAGGTAAATTTTCAAACCACATAAATTTTCGTTCGGTTTCATCAAACCCATCCTAATTTCGTCAAACCCATGCTAAATATGTCAAACCTCACATAAATTTTCAAACCTCACATAAATTTTCGTTCGGTTTCATCAAACCCATCCTAATTTCGTCAAACCCATGCTAAATATGTCAAACCTCACATAAATTTTCAAACCTCACATAAATTTTCGTTCGGTTTCATCAAACCCATCCTAATTTCTTCAAACCCATGCTAAATTGCTCAAACCTCACATAAATTTTCAAACCACATAAATTTTCGTTCGGTTTCATCAAACCCATCCTAATTTCATCAAACGCATCCTAATTTCTTCAAACCCATGCTAAATTGCTCAAACCTCAGGTAAATTTTCAAACCACATAAATTTTCGTTCGGTTTCATCAAACCCATCCTAATTTCTTCAAACCCATGCTAATTTGCTCAAACCTCAGATAAATTTTCAAACCTCATAAATTTTCGTTCGGATTCATCAAACCCATCCTAATTTCATCAAACCCATCCTAATTTCTTCAAACCCATGCTAAATTGCTCAAACCTCAGGTAAATTTTCAAACCACATAAATTTTCGTTCGGTTTCATCAAACCCATCCTAATTTCTTCAAACCCATGCTAAATTGCTCAAACCTCACATAAATTTTCAAACCACATAAATTTTCGTTCGGTTTCATCAAACCCATCCTAATTTCTTCAAACCCATGCTAATTTGCTCAAACCTCAGATAAATTTTCAAACCTCATAAATTTTCGTTCGGATTCATCAAACCCATCCTAATTTCATCAAACCCATCCTAATTTCTTCAAACCCATGCTAAATTGCTCAAACCTCAGGTAAATTTTCAAACCACATAAATTTTCGTTCGGTTTCATCAAACCCATCCTAATTTCGTCAAACCCATGCTAAATATGTCAAACCTCACATAAATTTTCAAACCACATAAATTTTCGTTCGGTTTCATCAAACCCATCCTAATTTCTTCAAACCCATGCTAAATTGCTCAAACCTCACATAAATTTTCAAACCACATAAATTTTCGTTCGGTTTCATCAAACCCATCCTAATTTCTTCAAACCCATGCTAATTTGCTCAAACCTCAGATAAATTTTCAAACTTCATAAATTTTCGTTCGGATTCATCAAACCCATCCTAATTTCTTCAAACCCATGCTAAATTGCTCAAACCTCACATAAATTTTCAAACCTCATGAATTTTCGTTCGGATTCATCAAACCCATCCTAATTTCATCAAACCCATCCTAAATTCTTCAAACCCATGCTAAATTGCTCAAACCTCAGGTAAATTTTCAAACCACATAAATTTTCGTTCGGTTTCATCAAACCCATCCTAATTTCGTCAAACCCATGCTAAATATGTCAAACCTCACATAAATTTTCAAACCACATAAATTTTCGTTCGGTTTCATCAAACCCATCCTAATTTCGTCAAACCCATGCTAAATATGTCAAACCTCACATAAATTTTCAAACCTCACATAAATTTTCGTTCGGTTTCATCAAACCCATCCTAATTTCTTCAAACCCATGCTAAATTGCTCAAACCTCACATAAATTTTCAAACCACATAAATTTTCGTTCGGTTTCATCAAACCCATCCTAATTTCATCAAACTCATCCTAATTTCTTCAAACCCATGCTAAATTGCTCAAACCTCAGGTAAATTTTCAAACCACATAAATTTTCGTTCGGTTTCATCAAACCCATCCTAATTTCGTCAAACCCATGCTAAATATGTCAAACCTCACATAAATTTTCAAACCTCACATAAATTTTCGTTCGGTTTCATCAAACCCATCCTAATTTCGTCAAACCCATGCTAAATATGTCAAACCTCACATAAATTTTCAAACCTCACATAAATTTTCGTTCGGTTTCATCAAACCCATCCTAATTTCTTCAAACCCATGCTAAATTGCTCAAACCTCACATAAATTTTCAAACCACATAAATTTTCGTTCGGTTTCATCAAACCCATCCTAATTTCTTCAAACCCATGCTAATTTGCTCAAACCTCAGATAAATTTTCAAACCTCATAAATTTTCGTTCGGATTCATCAAACCCATCCTAATTTCATCAAACCCATCCTAATTTCTTCAAACCCATGCTAAATTGCTCAAACCTCAGGTAAATTTTCAAACCACATAAATTTTCGTTCGGTTTCATCAAACCCATCCTAATTTCGTCAAACCCATGCTAAATATGTCAAACCTCACATAAATTTTCAAACCACATAAATTTTCGTTCGGTTTCATCAAACCCATCCTAATTTCATCAAACCCATCCTAATTTCTTCAAACCCATGCTAAATTGCTCAAACCTCAGGTAAATTTTCAAACCACATAAATTTTCGTTCGGTTTCATCAAACCCATCCTAATTTCTTCAAACCCATGCTAAATTGCTCAAACCTCACATAAATTTTCAAACCACATAAATTTTCGTTCGGTTTCATCAAACCCATCCTAATTTCTTCAAACCCATGCTAATTTGCTCAAACCTCAGATAAATTTTCAAACCTCATAAATTTTCGTTCGGATTCATCAAACCCATCCTAATTTCATCAAACCCATCCTAATTTCTTCAAACCCATGCTAAATTGCTCAAACCTCAGGTAAATTTTCAAACCACATAAATTTTCGTTCGGTTTCATCAAACCCATCCTAATTTCGTCAAACCCATGCTAAATATGTCAAACCTCACATAAATTTTCAAACCACATAAATTTTCGTTCGGTTTCATCAAACCCATCCTAATTTCATCAAACCCATCCTAATTTCTTCAAACCCATGCTAAATTGCTCAAACCTCAGGTAAATTTTCAAACCACATAAATTTTCGTTCGGTTTCATCAAACCCATCCTAATTTCGTCAAACCCATGCTAAATATGTCAAACCTCACATAAATTTTCGTTCGGTTTCATCAAACCCATCCTAATTTCTTCAAACCCATGCTAAATTGCTCAAACCTCACATAAATTTTCAAACCACATAAATTTTCGTTCGGTTTCATCAAACCCATCCTAATTTCATCAAACCCATCCTAATTTCTTCAAACCCATGCTAAATTGCTCAAACCTCAGGTAAATTTTCAAACCTCACATAAATTTTCGTTCGGTTTCATCAAACCCATCCTAATTTCTTCAAACCCATGCTAAATTGCTCAAACCTCAGGTAAATTTTCAAACCACATAAATTTTCGTTCGGTTTCATCAAACCCATCCTAATTTCTTCAAACCCATGCTAATTTGCTCAAACCTCAGATAAATTTTCAAACCACATAAATTTTCGTTCGGTTTCATCAAACCCATCCTAATTTCTTCAAACCCATGCTAAATTGCTCAAACCTCACATAAATTTTCAAACCACATAAATTTTCGTTCGGTTTCATCAAACCCATCCTAATTTCTTCAAACCCATGCTAATTTGCTCAAACCTCAGATAAATTTTCAAACTTCATAAATTTTCGTTCGGATTCATCAAACACATCCTAATTTCTTCAAACCCATGCTAAATTGCTCAAACCTCACATAAATTTTCAAACCTCATAAATTTTCGTTCGGATTCATCAAACCCATCCTAATTTCATCAAACCCATCCTAATTTCTTCAAACCCATGCTAAATTGCTCAAACCTCAGGTAAATTTTCAAACCACATAAATTTTCGTTCGGTTTCATCAAACCCATCCTAATTTCGTCAAACCCATGCTAAATATGTCAAACCTCACATAAATTTTCAAACCTCACATAAATTTTCGTTCGGTTTCATCAAACCCATCCTAATTTCGTCAAACCCATGCTAAATATGTCAAACCTCACATAAATTTTCAAACCTCACATAAATTTTCGTTCGGTTTCATCAAACCCATCCTAATTTCGTCAAACCCATGCTAAATATGTCAAACCTCACATAAATTTTCGTTCGGTTTCATCAAACCCATCCTAATTTCTTCAAACCCATGCTAAATTGCTCAAACCTCACATAAATTTTCAAACCACATAAATTTTCGTTCGGTTTCATCAAACCCATCCTAATTTCATCAAACCCATCCTAATTTCTTCAAACCCATGCTAAATTGCTCAAACCTCAGGTAAATTTTCAAACCTCACATAAATTTTCGTTCGGTTTCATCAAACCCATCCTAATTTCTTCAAACCCATGCTAAATTGCTCAAACCTCAGGTAAATTTTCAAACCACATAAATTTTCGTTCGGTTTCATCAAACCCATCCTAATTTCTTCAAACCCATGCTAATTTGCTCAAACCTCAGATAAATTTTCAAACTTCATAAATTTTCGTTCGGATTCATCAAACACATCCTAATTTCTTCAAACACATGCTAAATTGCTCAAACCTCACATAAATTTTCAAACCTCATAAATTTTCGTTCGGATTCATCAAACCCATCCTAATTTCATCAAACCCATCCTAATTTCTTCAAACCCATGCTAAATTGCTCAAACCTCAGGTAAATTTTCAAACCACATAAATTTTCGTTCGGTTTCATCAAACCCATCCTAATTTCGTCAAACCCATGCTAAATATGTCAAACCTCACATAAATTTTCAAACCTCACATAAATTTTCGTTCGGTTTCATCAAACCCATCCTAATTTCGTCAAACCCATGCTAAATATGTCAAACCTCACATAAATTTTCAAACCTCACATAAATTTTCGTTCGGTTTCATCAAACCCATCCTAATTTCGTCAAACCCATGCTAAATATGTCAAACCTCACATAAATTTTCGTTCGGTTTCATCAAACCCATCCTAATTTCTTCAAACCCATGCTAAATTGCTCAAACCTCACATAAATTTTCAAACCACATAAATTTTCGTTCGGTTTCATCAAACCCATCCTAATTTCATCAAACCCATCCTAATTTCTCCAAACCCATGCTAAATTGCTCAAACCTCAGGTAAATTTTCAAACCTCACATAAATTTTCGTTCGGTTTCATCAAACCCATCCTAATTTCTTCAAACCCATGCTAAATTGCTCAAACCTCAGGTAAATTTTCAAACCACATAAATTTTCGTTCATTTTCATCAAACCCATCCTAATTTCTTCAAACCCATGCTAATTTGCTCAAACCTCAGATAAATTTTCAAACTTCATAAATTTTCGTTCGGATTCATCAAACACATCCTAATTTCTTCAAACCCATGCTAAATTGCTCAAACCTCACATAAATTTTCAAACCTCATAAATTTTCGTTCGGATTCATCAAACCCATCCTAATTTCATCAAACCCATCCTAATTTCTTCAAACCCATGCTAAATTGCTCAAACCTCAGGTAAATTTTCAAACCACATAAATTTTCGTTCGGTTTCATCAAACCCATCCTAATTTCGTCAAACCCATGCTAAATATGTCAAACCTCACATAAATTTTCAAACCTCACATAAATTTTCGTTCGGTTTCATCAAACCCATCCTAATTTCGTCAAACCCATGCTAAATATGTCAAACCTCACATAAATTTTCAAACCTCACATAAATTTTCGTTCGGTTTCATCAAACCCATCCTAATTTCGTCAAACCCATGCTAAATATGTCAAACCTCACATAAATTTTCGTTCGGTTTCATCAAACCCATCCTAATTTCTTCAAACCCATGCTAAATTGCTCAAACCTCACATAAATTTTCAAACCTCATAAATTTTCGTTCGGATTCATCAAACCCATCCTAATTTCATCAAACCCATCCTAATTTCTTCAAACCCATGCTAAATTGCTCAAACCTCAGGTAAATTTTCAAACCACATAAATTTTCGTTCGGTTTCATCAAACCCATCCTAATTTCGTCAAACCCATGCTAAATATGTCAAACCTCACATAAATTTTCAAACCTCACATAAATTTTCGTTCGGTTTCATCAAACCCATCCTAATTTCGTCAAACCCATGCTAAATATGTCAAACCTCACATAAATTTTCAAACCTCACATAAATTTTCGTTCGGTTTCATCAAACCCATCCTAATTTCGTCAAACCCATGCTAAATATGTCAAACCTCACATAAATTTTCGTTCGGTTTCATCAAACCCATCCTAATTTCTTCAAACCCATGCTAAATTGCTCAAACCTCACATAAATTTTCAAACCACATAAATTTTCGTTCGGTTTCATCAAACCCATCCTAATTTCATCAAACCCATCCTAATTTCTTCAAACCCATGCTAAATTGCTCAAACCTCAGGTAAATTTTCAAACCTCACATAAATTTTCGTTCGGTTTCATCAAACCCATCCTAATTTCTTCAAACCCATGCTAAATTGCTCAAACCTCAGGTAAATTTTCAAACCACATAAATTTTCGTTCGGTTTCATCAAACCCATCCTAATTTCTTCAAACCCATGCTAATTTGCTCAAACCTCAGATAAATTTTCAAACTTCATAAATTTTCGTTCGGATTCATCAAACACATCCTAATTTCTTCAAACACATGCTAAATTGCTCAAACCTCACATAAATTTTCAAACCTCATAAATTTTCGTTCGGATTCATCAAACCCATCCTAATTTCATCAAACCCATCCTAATTTCTTCAAACCCATGCTAAATTGCTCAAACCTCAGGTAAATTTTCAAACCACATAAATTTTCGTTCGGTTTCATCAAACCCATCCTAATTTCGTCAAACCCATGCTAAATATGTCAAACCTCACATAAATTTTCAAACCTCACATAAATTTTCGTTCGGTTTCATCAAACCCATCCTAATTTCGTCAAACCCATGCTAAATATGTCAAACCTCACATAAATTTTCAAACCTCACATAAATTTTCGTTCGGTTTCATCAAACCCATCCTAATTTCGTCAAACCCATGCTAAATATGTCAAACCTCACATAAATTTTCGTTCGGTTTCATCAAACCCATCCTAATTTCTTCAAACCCATGCTAAATTGCTCAAACCTCACATAAATTTTCAAACCACATAAATTTTCGTTCGGTTTCATCAAACCCATCCTAATTTCATCAAACCCATCCTAATTTCTCCAAACCCATGCTAAATTGCTCAAACCTCAGGTAAATTTTCAAACCTCACATAAATTTTCGTTCGGTTTCATCAAACCCATCCTAATTTCTTCAAACCCATGCTAAATTGCTCAAACCTCAGGTAAATTTTCAAACCACATAAATTTTCGTTCGGTTTCATCAAACCCATCCTAATTTCTTCAAACCCATGCTAATTTGCTCAAACCTCAGATAAATTTTCAAACTTCATAAATTTTCGTTCGGATTCATCAAACACATCCTAATTTCTTCAAACCCATGCTAAATTGCTCAAACCTCACATAAATTTTCAAACCTCATAAATTTTCGTTCGGATTCATCAAACCCATCCTAATTTCATCAAACCCATCCTAATTTCTTCAAACCCATGCTAAATTGCTCAAACCTCAGGTAAATTTTCAAACCACATAAATTTTCGTTCGGTTTCATCAAACCCATCCTAATTTCGTCAAACCCATGCTAAATATGTCAAACCTCACATAAATTTTCAAACCTCACATAAATTTTCGTTCGGTTTCATCAAACCCATCCTAATTTCGTCAAACCCATGCTAAATATGTCAAACCTCACATAAATTTTCAAACCTCACATAAATTTTCGTTCGGTTTCATCAAACCCATCCTAATTTCGTCAAACCCATGCTAAATATGTCAAACCTCACATAAATTTTCGTTCGGTTTCATCAAACCCATCCTAATTTCTTCAAACCCATGCTAAATTGCTCAAACCTCACATAAATTTTCAAACCTCATAAATTTTCGTTCGGATTCATCAAACCCATCCTAATTTCATCAAACCCATCCTAATTTCTTCAAACCCATGCTAAATTGCTCAAACCTCAGGTAAATTTTCAAACCACATAAATTTTCGTTCGGTTTCATCAAACCCATCCTAATTTCGTCAAACCCATGCTAAATATGTCAAACCTCACATAAATTTTCAAACCTCACATAAATTTTCGTTCGGTTTCATCAAACCCATCCTAATTTCGTCAAACCCATGCTAAATATGTCAAACCTCACATAAATTTTCAAACCTCACATAAATTTTCGTTCGGTTTCATCAAACCCATCCTAATTTCGTCAAACCCATGCTAAATATGTCAAACCTCACATAAATTTTCGTTCGGTTTCATCAAACCCATCCTAATTTCTTCAAACCCATGCTAAATTGCTCAAACCTCACATAAATTTTCAAACCACATAAATTTTCGTTCGGTTTCATCAAACCCATCCTAATTTCATCAAACCCATCCTAATTTCTTCAAACCCATGCTAAATTGCTCAAACCTCAGGTAAATTTTCAAACCTCACATAAATTTTCGTTCGGTTTCATCAAACCCATCCTAATTTCTTCAAACCCATGCTAAATTGCTCAAACCTCAGGTAAATTTTCAAACCACATAAATTTTCGTTCGGTTTCATCAAACCCATCCTAATTTCTTCAAACCCATGCTAATTTGCTCAAACCTCAGATAAATTTTCAAACTTCATAAATTTTCGTTCGGATTCATCAAACACATCCTAATTTCTTCAAACCCATGCTAAATTGCTCAAACCTCACATAAATTTTCAAACCTCATAAATTTTCGTTCGGATTCATCAAACCCATCCTAATTTCATCAAACCCATCCTAATTTCTTCAAACCCATGCTAAATTGCTCAAACCTCAGGTAAATTTTCAAACCACATAAATTTTCGTTCGGTTTCATCAAACCCATCCTAATTTCGTCAAACCCATGCTAAATATGTCAAACCTCACATAAATTTTCAAACCTCACATAAATTTTCGTTCGGTTTCATCAAACCCATCCTAATTTCGTCAAACCCATGCTAAATATGTCAAACCTCACATAAATTTTCAAACCTCACATAAATTTTCGTTCGGTTTCATCAAACCCATCCTAATTTCGTCAAACCCATGCTAAATATGTCAAACCTCACATAAATTTTCGTTCGGTTTCATCAAACCCATCCTAATTTCTTCAAACCCATACTAAATTGCTCAAACCTCACATAAATTTTCAAACCACATAAATTTTCGTTCGGTTTCATCAAACCCATCCTAATTTCATCAAACCCATCCTAATTTCTTCAAACCCATGCTAAATTGCTCAAACCTCAGGTAAATTTTCAAACCTCACATAAATTTTCGTTCGGTTTCATCAAACCCATCCTAATTAATTCAAACCCATGCTAAATTGCTCAAACCTCAGGTAAATTTTCAAACCACATAAATTTTCGTTCGGTTTCATCAAACCCATCCTAATTTCTTCAAACCCATGCTAATTTGCTCAAACCTCAGATAAATTTTCAAACTTCATAAATTTTCGTTCGGATTCATCAAACACATCCTAATTTCTTCAAACCCATGCTAAATTGCTCAAACCTCACATAAATTTTCAAACCTCATAAATTTTCGTTCGGATTCATCAAACCCATCCTAATTTCATCAAACCCATCCTAATTTCTTCAAACCCATGCTAAATTGCTCAAACCTCAGGTAAATTTTCAAACCACATAAATTTTCGTTCGGTTTCATCAAACCCATCCTAATTTCGTCAAACCCATGCTAAATATGTCAAACCTCACATAAATTTTCAAACCTCACATAAATTTTCGTTCGGTTTCATCAAACCCATCCTAATTTCGTCAAACCCATGCTAAATATGTCAAACCTCACATAAATTTTCAAACCTCACATAAATTTTCGTTCGGTTTCATCAAACCCATCCTAATTTCGTCAAACCCATGCTAAATATGTCAAACCTCACATAAATTTTCGTTCGGTTTCATCAAACCCATCCTAATTTCTTCAAACCCATGCTAAATTGCTCAAACCTCACATAAATTTTCAAACCTCATAAATTTTCGTTCGGATTCATCAAACCCATCCTAATTTCATCAAACCCATCCTAATTTCTTCAAACCCATGCTAAATTGCTCAAACCTCAGGTAAATTTTCAAACCACATAAATTTTCGTTCGGTTTCATCAAACCCATCCTAATTTCGTCAAACCCATGCTAAATATGTCAAACCTCACATACATTTTCAAACCTCACATAAATTTTCGTTCGGTTTCATCAAACCCATCCTAATTTCGTCAAACCCATGCTAAATATGTCAAACCTCACATAAATTTTCAAACCTCACATAAATTTTCGTTCGGTTTCATCAAACCCATCCTAATTTCGTCAAACCCATGCTAAATATGTCAAACCTCACATAAATTTTCGTTCGGTTTCATCAAACCCATCCTAATTTCTTCAAACCCATGCTAAATTGCTCAAACCTCACATAAATTTTCAAACCTCATAAATTTTCGTTCGGATTCATCAAACCCATCCTAATTTCATCAAACCCATCCTAATTTCTTCAAACCCATGCTAAATTGCTCAAACCTCAGGTAAATTTTCAAACCACATAAATTTTCGTTCGGTTTCATCAAACCCATCCTAATTTCGTCAAACCCATGCTAAATATGTCAAACCTCACATAAATTTTCAAACCTCACATAAATTTTCGTTCGGTTTCATCAAACCCATCCTAATTTCGTCAAACCCATGCTAAATATGTCAAACCTCACATAAATTTTCAAACCTCACATAAATTTTCGTTCGGTTTCATCAAACCCATCCTAATTTCGTCAAACCCATGCTAAATATGTCAAACCTCACATAAATTTTCGTTCGGTTTCATCAAACCCATCCTAATTTCTTCAAACCCATGCTAAATTGCTCAAACCTCACATAAATTTTCAAACCACATAAATTTTCGTTCGGTTTCATCAAACCCATCCTAATTTCATCAAACCCATCCTAATTTCTTCAAACCCATGCTAAATTGCTCAAACCTCAGGTAAATTTTCAAACCACATAAATTTTCGTTCGGTTTCATCAAACCCATCCTAATTTCGTCAAACCCATGCTAAATATGGCAAACCTCACATAAATTTTCAAACCTCACATAAATTTTCGTTCGGTTTCATCAAACCCATCCTAATTTCGTCAAACCCATGCTAAATATGTCAAACCTCACATAAATTTTCGTTCGGTTTCATCAAACCCATCCTAATTTCTTCAAACCCATGCTAAATTGCTCAAACCTCACATAAATTTTCAAACCTCATAAATTTTCGTTCGGATTCATCAAACCCATCCTAATTTCATCAAACCCATCCTAATTTCTTCAAACCCATGCTAAATTGCTCAAACCTCAGGTAAATTTTCAAACCACATAAATTTTCGTTCGGTTTCATCAAACCCATCCTAATTTCGTCAAACCCATGCTAAATATGTCAAACCTCACATAAATTTTCAAACCTCACATAAATTTTCGTTCGGTTTCATCAAACCCATCCTAATTTCGTCAAACCCATGCTAAATATGTCAAACCTCACATAAATTTTCAAACCTCACATAAATTTTCGTTCGGTTTCATCAAACCCATCCTAATTTCGTCAAACCCATGCTAAATATGTCAAACCTCACATAAATTTTCAAACCTCACATAAATTTTCGTTCGGTTTCATCAAACCCATCCTAATTTCGTCAAACCCATGCTAAATATGTCAAACCTCACATAAATTTTCAAACCTCACATAAATTTTCGTTCGGTTTCATCAAACCCATCCTAATTTTGTCAAACCCATGCTAAATATGTCAAACCTCACATAAATTTTCGTTCGGTTTCATCAAACCCATCCTAATTTCTTCAAACCCATGCTAAATTGCTCAAACCTCACATAAATTTTCAAACCACATAAATTTTCGTTCGGTTTCATCAAACCCATCCTAATTTCATCAAACCCATCCTAATTTCTTCAAACCCATGCTAAATTGCTCAAACCTCAGGTAAATTTTCAAACCTCACATAAATTTTCGTTCGGTTTCATCAAACCCATCCTAATTTCTTCAAACCCATGCTAAATTGCTCAAACCTCAGGTAAATTTTCAAACCACATAAATTTTCGTTCGGTTTCATCAAACCCATCCTAATTTCTTCAAACCCATGCTAATTTGCTCAAACCTCAGATAAATTTTCAAACTTCATAAATTTTCGTTCGGATTCATCAAACACATCCTAATTTCTTCAAACCCATGCTAAATTGCTCAAACCTCACATAAATTTTCAAACCTCATAAATTTTCGTTCGGATTCATCAAACCCATCCTAATTTCATCAAACCCATCCTAATTTCTTCAAACCCATGCTAAATTGCTCAAACCTCAGGTAAATTTTCAAACCACATAAATTTTCGTTCGGTTTCATCAAACCCATCCTAATTTCGTCAAACCCATGCTAAATATGTCAAACCTCACATAAATTTTCAAACCTCACATAAATTTTCGTTCGGTTTCATCAAACCCATCCTAATTTCGTCAAACCCATGCTAAATATGTCAAACCTCACATAAATTTTCGTTCGGTTTCATCAAACCCATCCTAATTTCTTCAAACCCATGCTAAATTGCTCAAACCTCACATAAATTTTCAAACCACATAAATTTTCGTTCGGTTTCATCAAACCCATCCTAATTTCATCAAACCCATCCTAATTTCTTCAAACCCATGCTAAATTGCTCAAACCTCAGGTAAATTTTCAAACCACATAAATTTTCGTTCGGTTTCATCAAACCCATCCTAATTTCGTCAAACCCATGCTAAATATGTCAAACCTCACATAAATTTTCAAACCTCACATAAATTTTCGTTCGGTTTCATCAAACCCATCCTAATTTCGTCAAACCCATGCTAAATATGTCAAACCTCACATAAATTTTCGTTCGGTTTCATCAAACCCATCCTAATTTCGTCAAACCCATGCTAAATATGTCAAACCTCACATAAATTTTCAAACCTCACATAAATTTTCGTTCGGTTTCATCAAACCCATCCTAATTTCGTCAAACCCATGCTAAATATGTCAAACCTCACATAAATTTTCGTTCGGTTTCATCAAACCCATCCTAATTTCTTCAAACCCATGCTAAATTGCTCAAACCTCACATAAATTTTCAAACCACATAAATTTTCGTTCGGTTTCATCAAACCCATCCTAATTTCATCAAACCCATCCTAATTTCTTCAAACCCATGCTAAATTGCTCAAACCTCAGGTAAATTTTCAAACCTCACATAAATTTTCGTTCGGTTTCATCAAACCCATCCTAATTTCTTCAAACCCATGCTAAATATGTCAAACCTCACATAAATTTTCAAACCTCACATAAATTTTCGTTCGGTTTCATCAAACCCATCCTAATTTCGTCAAACCCATGCTAAATATGTCAAACCTCACATAAATTTTCAAACCTCACATAAATTTTCGTTCGGTTTCATCAAACCCATCCTAATTTCGTCAAACCCATGCTATATATGTCAAACCTCACATAAATTTTCGTTCGGTTTCATCAAACCCATCCTAATTTCTTCAAACCCATGCTAAATTGCTCAAACCTCACATAAATTTTCAAACCACATAAATTTTCGTTCGGTTTCATCAAACCCATCCTAATTTCATCAAACCCATCCTAATTTCTTCAAACCCATGCTAAATTGCTCAAACCTCAGGTAAATTTTCAAACCACATAAATTTTCGTTCGGTTTCATCAAACCCATCCTAATTTCGTCAAACCCATGCTAAATATGTCAAACCTCACATAAATTTTCAAACCTCACATAAATTTTCGTTCGGTTTCATCAAACCCATCCTAATTTCGTCAAACCCATGCTAAATATGTCAAACCTCACATAAATTTTCGTTCGGTTTCATCAAACCCATCCTAATTTCTTCAAACCCATGCTAAATTGCTCAAACCTCACATAAATTTTCAAACCTCATAAATTTTCGTTCGGATTCATCAAACCCATCCTAATTTCATCAAACCCATCCTAATTTCTTCAAACCCATGCTAAATTGCTCAAACCTCAGGTAAATTTTCAAACCACATAAATTTTCGTTCGGTTTCATCAAACCCATCCTAATTTCGTCAAACCCATGCTAAATATGTCAAACCTCACATAAATTTTCAAACCTCACATAAATTTTCGTTCGGTTTCATCAAACCCATCCTAATTTCGTCAAACCCATGCTAAATATGTCAAACCTCACATAAATTTTCAAACCTCACATAAATTTTCGTTCGGTTTCATCAAACCCATCCTAATTTCTTCAAACCCATGCTAAATTGCTCAAACCTCAGGTAAATTTTCAAACCACATAAATTTTCGTTCGGTTTCATCAAACCCATCCTAATTTCTTCAAACCCATGCTAATTTGCTCAAACCTCAGATAAATTTTCAAACCTCATAAATTTTCGTTCGGATTCATCAAACCCATCCTAATTTCATCAAACCCATCCTAATTTCTTCAAACCCATGCTAAATTGCTCAAACCTCAGGTAAATTTTCAAACCACATATATTTTCGTTCGGTTTCATCAAACCCATCCTAATTTCGTCAAACCCATGCTAAATATGTCAAACCTCACATAAATTTTCAAACCACATAAATTTTCGTTCGGTTTCATCAAACCCATCCTAATTTCGTCAAACCCATGCTAAATATGTCAAACCTCACATAAATTTTCAAACCTCACATAAATTTTCGTTCGGTTTCATCAAACCCATCCTAATTTCTTCAAACCCATGCTAAATTGCTCAAACCTCACATAAATTTTCAAACCACATAAATTTTCGTTCGGTTTCATCAAACCCATCCTAATTTCATCAAACCCATCCTAATTTCTTCAAACCCATGCTAAATTGCTCAAACCTCAGGTAAATTTTCAAACCACATAAATTTTCGTTCGGTTTCATCAAACCCATCCTAATTTCGTCAAACCCATGCTAAATATGTCAAACCTCACATAAATTTTCAAACCTCACATAAATTTTCGTTCGGTTTCATCAAACCCATCCTAATTTCGTCAAACCCATGCTAAATATGTCAAACCTCACATAAATTTTCGTTCGGTTTCATCAAACCCATCCTAATTTCGTCAAACCCATGCTAAATATGTCAAACCTCACATAAATTTTCAAACCTCACATAAATTTTCGTTCGGTTTCATCAAACCCATCCTAATTTCGTCAAACCCATGCTAAATATGTCAAACCTCACATAAATTTTCGTTCGGTTTCATCAAACCCATCCTAATTTCTTCAAACCCATGCTAAATTGCTCAAACCTCACATAAATTTTCAAACCACATAAATTTTCGTTCGGTTTCATCAAACCCATCCTAATTTCATCAAACCCATCCTAATTTCTTCAAACCCATGCTAAATTGCTCAAACCTCAGGTAAATTTTCAAACCTCACATAAATTTTCGTTCGGTTTCATCAAACCCATCCTAATTTCTTCAAACCCATGCTAAATATGTCAAACCTCACATAAATTTTCAAACCTCACATAAATTTTCGTTCGGTTTCATCAAACCCATCCTAATTTCGTCAAACCCATGCTAAATATGTCAAACCTCACATAAATTTTCAAACCTCACATAAATTTTCGTTCGGTTTCATCAAACCCATCCTAATTTCGTCAAACCCATGCTAAATATGTCAAACCTCACATAAATTTTCGTTCGGTTTCATCAAACCCATCCTAATTTCTTCAAACCCATGCTAAATTGCTCAAACCTCACATAAATTTTCAAACCACATAAATTTTCGTTCGGTTTCATCAAACCCATCCTAATTTCATCAAACCCATCCTAATTTCTTCAAACCCATGCTAAATTGCTCAAACCTCAGGTAAATTTTCAAACCACATAAATTTTCGTTCGGTTTCATCAAACCCATCCTAATTTCGTCAAACCCATGCCAAATATGTCAAACCTCACATAAATTTTCAAACCTCACATAAATTTTCGTTCGGTTTCATCAAACCCATCCTAATTTCGTCAAACCCATGCTAAATATGTCAAACCTCACATAAATTTTCAAACCTCACATAAATTTTCGTTCGGTTTCATCAAACCCATCCTAATTTCTTCAAACCCATGCTAAATTGCTCAAACCTCAGGTAAATTTTCAAACCACATAAATTTTCGTTCGGTTTCATCAAACCCATCCTAATTTCTTCAAACCCATGCTAATTTGCTCAAACCTCAGATAAATTTTCAAACCTCATAAATTTTCGTTCGGATTCATCAAACCCATCCTAATTTCATCAAACCCATCCTAATTTCTTCAAACCCATGCTAAATTGCTCAAACCTCAGGTAAATTTTCAAACCACATATATTTTCGTTCGGTTTCATCAAACCCATCCTAATTTCGTCAAACCCATGCTAAATATGTCAAACCTCACATAAATTTTCAAACCACATAAATTTTCGTTCGGTTTCATCAAACCCATCCTAATTTCGTCAAACCCATGCTAAATATGTCAAACCTCACATAAATTTTCAAACCTCACATAAATTTTCGTTCGGTTTCATCAAACCCATCCTAATTTCTTCAAACCCATGCTAAATTGCTCAAACCTCACATAAATTTTCAAACCACATAAATTTTCGTTCGGTTTCATCAAACCCATCCTAATTTCATCAAACCCATCCTAATTTCTTCAAACCCATGTTAAATTGCTCAAACCTCAGGTAAATTTTCAAACCACATAAATTTTCGTTCGGTTTCATCAAACCCATCCTAATTTCGTCAAACCCATGCTAAATATGTCAAACCTCACATAAATTTTCAAACCTCACATAAATTTTCGTTCGGTTTCATCAAACCCATCCTAATTTCGTCAAACCCATGCTAAATATGTCAAACCTCACATAAATTTTCGTTCGGTTTCATCAAACCCATCCTAATTTCGTCAAACCCATGCTAAATATGTCAAACCTCACATAAATTTTCAAACCTCACATAAATTTTCGTTCGGTTTCATCAAACCCATCCTAATTTCGTCAAACCCATGCTAAATATGTCAAACCTCACATAAATTTTCGTTCGGTTTCATCAAACCCATCCTAATTTCTTCAAACCCATGCTAAATTGCTCAAACCTCACATAAATTTTCAAACCACATAAATTTTCGTTCGGTTTCATCAAACCCATCCTAATTTCATCAAACCCATCCTAATTTCGTCAAACCCATGCTAAATATGTCAAACCTCACATAAATTTTCAAACCTCACATAAATTTTCGTTCGGTTTCATCAAACCCATCCTAATTTCGTCAAACCCATGCTAAATATGTCAAACCTCACATAAATTTTCGTTCGGTTTCATCAAACCCATCCTAATTTCGTCAAACCCATGCTAAATATGTCAAACCTCACATAAATTTTCAAACCTCACATAAATTTTCGTTCGGTTTCATCAAACCCATCCTAATTTCGTCAAACCCATGCTAAATATGTCAAACCTCACATAAATTTTCGTTCGGTTTCATCAAACCCATCCTAATTTCTTCAAACCCATGCTAAATTGCTCAAACCTCACATAAATTTTCAAACCACATAAATTTTCGTTCGGTTTCATCAAACCCATCCTAATTTCATCAAACCCATCCTAATTTCTTCAAACCCATGCTAAATTGCTCAAACCTCAGGTAAATTTTCAATCCTCACATAAATTTTCGTTCGGTTTCATCAAACCCATCCTAATTTCTTCAAACCCATGCTAAATATGTCAAACCTCACATAAATTTTCAAACCTCACATAAATTTTCGTTCGGTTTCATCAAACCCATCCTAATTTCGTCAAACCCATGCTAAATATGTCAAACCTCACATAAATTTTCAAACCTCACATAAATTTTCGTTCGGTTTCATCAAACCCATCCTAATTTCGTCAAACCCATGCTAAATATGTCAAACCTCACATAAATTTTCGTTCGGTTTCATCAAACCCATCCTAATTTCTTCAAACCCATGCTAAATTGCTCAAACCTCACATAAATTTTCAAACCACATAAATTTTCGTTCGGTTTCATCAAACCCATCCTAATTTCATCAAACCCATCCTAATTTCTTCAAACCCATGCTAAATTGCTCAAACCTCAGGTAAATTTTCAAACCACATAAATTTTCGTTCGGTTTCATCAAACCCATCCTAATTTCGTCAAACCCATGCTAAATATGTCAAACCTCACATAAATTTTCAAACCTCACATAAATTTTCGTTCGGTTTCATCAAACCCATCCTAATTTCGTCAAACCCATGCTAAATATGTCAAACCTCACATAAATTTTCAAACCTCACATAAATTTTCGTTCGGTTTCATCAAACCCATCCTAATTTCTTCAAACCCATGCTAAATTGCTCAAACCTCAGGTAAATTTTCAAACCACATAAATTTTCGTTCGGTTTCATCAAACCCATCCTAATTTCTTCAAACCCATGCTAATTTGCTCAAACCTCAGATAAATTTTCAAACCTCATAAATTTTCGTTCGGATTCATCAAACCCATCCTAATTTCATCAAACCCATCCTAATTTCTTCAAACCCATGCTAAATTGCTCAAACCTCAGGTAAATTTTCAAACCACATATATTTTCGTTCGGTTTCATCAAACCCATCCTAATTTCGTCAAACCCATGCTAAATATGTCAAACCTCACATAAATTTTCAAACCACATAAATTTTCGTTCGGTTTCATCAAACCCATCCTAATTTCGTCAAACCCATGCTAAATATGTCAAACCTCACATAAATTTTCAAACCTCACATAAATTTTCGTTCGGTTTCATCAAACCCATCCTAATTTCTTCAAACCCATGCTAAATTGCTCAAACCTCACATAAATTTTCAAACCACATAAATTTTCGTTCGGTTTCATCAAACCCATCCTAATTTCATCAAACCCATCCTAATTTCTTCAAACCCATGCTAAATTGCTCAAACCTCAGGTAAATTTTCAAACCACATAAATTTTCGTTCGGTTTCATCAAACCCATCCTAATTTCGTCAAACCCATGCTAAATATGTCAAACCTCACATAAATTTTCAAACCTCACATAAATTTTCGTTCGGTTTCATCAAACCCATCCTAATTTCGTCAAACCCATGCTAAATATGTCAAACCTCACATAAATTTTCGTTCGGTTTCATCAAACCCATCCTAATTTCGTCAAACCCATGCTAAATATGTCAAACCTCACATAAATTTTCAAACCTCACATAAATTTTCGTTCGGTTTCATCAAACCCATCCTAATTTCGTCAAACCCATGCTAAATATGTCAAACCTCACATAAATTTTCGTTCGGTTTCATCAAACCCATCCTAATTTCTTCAAACCCATGCTAAATTGCTCAAACCTCACATAAATTTTCAAACCTCATAAATTTTCGTTCGGATTCATCAAACCCATCCTAATTTCATCAAACCCATCCTAATTTCTTCAAACCCATGCTAAATTGCTCAAACCTCAGGTAAATTTTCAAACCACATAAATTTTCGTTCGGTTTCATCAAACCCATCCTAATTTCGTCAAACCCATGCTAAATATGTCAAACCTCACATAAATTTTCAAACCTCACATAAATTTTCGTTCGGTTTCATCAAACCCATCCTAATTTCGTCAAACCCATGCTAAATATGTCAAACCTCACATAAATTTTCAAACCTCACATAAATTTTCGTTCGGTTTCATCAAACCCATCCTAATTTCTTCAAACCCATGCTAAATTGCTCAAACCTCAGGTAAATTTTCAAACCACATAAATTTTCGTTCGGTTTCATCAAACCCATCCTAATTTCTTCAAACCCATGCTAATTTGCTCAAACCTCAGATAAATTTTCAAACCTCATAAATTTTCGTTCGGATTCATCAAACCCATCCTAATTTCATCAAACCCATCCTAATTTCTTCAAACCCATGCTAAATTGCTCAAACCTCAGGTAAATTTTCAAACCACATATATTTTCGTTCGGTTTCATCAAACCCATCCTAATTTCGTCAAACCCATGCTAAATATGTCAAACCTCACATAAATTTTCAAACCACATAAATTTTCGTTCGGTTTCATCAAACCCATCCTAATTTCGTCAAACCCATGCTAAATATGTCAAACCTCACATAAATTTTCAAACCTCACATAAATTTTCGTTCGGTTTCATCAAACCCATCCTAATTTCTTCAAACCCATGCTAAATTGCTCAAACCTCACATAAATTTTCAAACCACATAAATTTTCGTTCGGTTTCATCAAACCCATCCTAATTTCATCAAACCCATCCTAATTTCTTCAAACCCATGCTAAATTGCTCAAACCTCAGGTAAATTTTCAAACCACATAAATTTTCGTTCGGTTTCATCAAACCCATCCTAATTTCGTCAAACCCATGCTAAATATGTCAAACCTCACATAAATTTTCAAACCTCACATAAATTTTCGTTCGGTTTCATCAAACCCATCCTAATTTCGTCAAACCCATGCTAAATATGTCAAACCTCACATAAATTTTCAAACCTCACATAAATTTTCGTTCGGTTTCATCAAACCCATCCTAATTTCTTCAAACCCATGCTAAATTGCTCAAACCTCACATAAATTTTCAAACCACATAAATTTTCGTTCGGTTTCATCAAACCCATCCTAATTTCATCAAACCCATCCTAATTTCTTCAAACCCATGCTAAATTGCTCAAACCTCAGGTAAATTTTCAAACCACATAAATTTTCGTTCGGTTTCATCAAACCCATCCTAATTTCTTCAAACCCATGCTAATTTGCTCAAACCTCAGATAAATATGTCAAACCTCACATAAATTTTCGTTCGGATTCATCAAACCCATCCTAATTTCATCAAACCCATCCTAATTTCTTCAAACCCATGCTAAATTGCTCAAACCTCAGGTAAATTTTCAAACCACATAAATTTTCGTTCGGTTTCATCAAACCCATCCTAATTTCGTCAAACCCATGCTAAATATGTCAAACCTCACATAAATTTTCAAACCTCACATAAATTTTCGTTCGGTTTCATCAAACCCATCCTAATTTCGTCAAACCCATGCTAAATATGTCAAACCTCACATAAATTTTCAAACCTCACATAAATTTTCGTTCGGTTTCATCAAACCCATCCTAATTTCGTCAAACCCATGCTAAATATGTCAAACCTCACATAAATTTTCAAACCTCACATAAATTTTCGTTCGGTTTCATCAAACCCATCCTAATTTCGTCAAACCCATGCTAAATATGTCAAACCTCACATAAATTTTCGTTCGGTTTCATCAAACCCATCCTAATTTCTTCAAACCCATGCTAAATTGCTCAAACCTCACATAAATTTTCAAACCACATAAATTTTCGTTCGGTTTCATCAAACCCATCCTAATTTCATCAAACCCATCCTAATTTCTTCAAACCCATGCTAAATTGCTCAAACCTCAGGTAAATTTTCAAACCTCACATAAATTTTCGTTCGGTTTCATCAAACCCATCCTAATTTCTTCAAACCCATGCTAAATTGCTCAAACCTCAGATAAATTTTCAAACTTCATAAATTTTCGTTCGGATTCATCAAACACATCCTAATTTCTTCAAACCCATGCTAAATTGCTCAAACCTCAGGTAAATTTTCAAACCACATAAATTTTCGTTCGGTTTCATCAAACCCATCCTAATTTCGTCAAACCCATGCTAAATATGTCAAACCTCACATAAATTTTCAAACCTCACATAAATTTTCGTTCGGTTTCATCAAACCCATCCTAATTTCGTCAAACCCATGCTAAATATGTCAAACCTCACATAAATTTTCGTTCGGTTTCATCAAACCCATCCTAATTTCTTCAAACCCATGCTAAATTGCTCAAACCTCACATAAATTTTCAAACCACATAAATTTTCGTTCGGTTTCATCAAACCCATCCTAATTTCTTCAAACCCATGCTAATTTGCTCAAACCTCAGATAAATTTTCAAACCTCATAAATTTTCGTTCGGATTCATCAAACCCATCCTAATTTCGTCAAACCCATGCTAATTTTGTCAAACCTCACATAAATTTTCAAACCTCACATAAATTTTCGTTCGGTTTCATCAAACCCATCCTAATTTCTTCAAACCCATGCTAAATTGCTCAAACCTCACATAAATTTTCAAACCACATAAATTTTCGTTCGGTTTCATCAAACCCATCCTAATTTCATCAAACCCATCCTAATTTCTTCAAACCCATGCTAAATTGCTCAAACCTCAGGTAAATTTTCAAACCACATAAATTTTCGTTCGGTTTCATCAAACCCATCCTAATTTCGTCAAACCCATGCTAAATATGTCAAACCTCACATAAATTTTCAAACCTCACATAAATTTTCGTTCGGTTTCATCAAACCCATCCTAATTTCTTCAAACCCATGCTAAATTGCTCAAACCTCACATAAATTTTCAAACCACATAAATTTTCGTTCGGTTTCATCAAACCCATCCTAATTTCTTCAAACCCATGCTAATTTGCTCAAACCTCAGATAAATTTTCAAACCTCATAAATTTTCGTTCGGATTCATCAAACCCATCCTAATTTCATCAAACCCATCCTAATTTCTTCAAACCCATGCTAAATTGCTCAAACCTCAGGTAAATTTTCAAACCACATAAATTTTCGTTCGGTTTCATCAAACCCATCCTAATTTCGTCAAACCCATGCTAAATATGTCAAACCTCACATAAATTTTCAAACCTCACATAAATTTTCGTTCGGTTTCATCAAACCCATCCTAATTTCTTCAAACCCATGCTAAATTGCTCAAACCTCAGGTAAATTTTCAAACCACATAAATTTTCGTTCGGTTTCATCAAACCCATCCTAATTTCGTCAAACCCATGCTAAATATGTCAAACCTCACATAAATTTTCAAACCACATAAATTTTCGTTCGGTTTCATCAAACCCATCCTAATTTCTTCAAACCCATGCTAATTTGCTCAAACCTCAGATAAATTTTCAAACCTCATAAATTTTCGTTCGGATTCATCAAACCCATCCTAATTTCGTCAAACCCATGCTAATTTTGTCAAACCTCACATAAATTTTCAAACCTCACATAAATTTTCGTTCGGTTTCATCAAACCCATCCTAATTTCTTCAAACCCATGCTAAATTGCTCAAACCTCACATAAATTTTCAAACCACATAAATTTTCGTTCGGTTTCATCAAACCCATCCTAATTTCATCAAACCCATCCTAATTTCTTCAAACCCATGCTAAATTGCTCAAACCTCAGGTAAATTTTCAAACCACATAAATTTTCGTTCGGTTTCATCAAACCCATCCTAATTTCGTCAAACCCATGCTAAATATGTCAAACCTCACATAAATTTTCAAACCTCACATAAATTTTCGTTCGGTTTCATCAAACCCATCCTAATTTCGTCAAACCCATGCTAAATATGTCAAACCTCACATAAATTTTCAAACCTCACATAAATTTTCGTTCGGTTTCATCAAACCCATCCTAATTTCTTCAAACCCATGCTAAATTGCTCAAACCTCACATAAATTTTCAAACCACATAAATTTTCGTTCGGTTTCATCAAACCCATCCTAATTTCATCAAACGCATCCTAATTTCTTCAAACCCATGCTAAATTGCTCAAACCTCAGGTAAATTTTCAAACCACATAAATTTTCGTTCGGTTTCATCAAACCCATCCTAATTTCTTCAAACCCATGCTAATTTGCTCAAACCTCAGATAAATTTTCAAACCTCATAAATTTTCGTTCGGATTCATCAAACCCATCCTAATTTCATCAAACCCATCCTAATTTCTTCAAACCCATTCTAAATTGCTCAAACCTCAGGTAAATTTTCAAACCACATAAATTTTCGTTCGGTTTCATCAAACCCATCCTAATTTCTTCAAACCCATGCTAAATTGCTCAAACCTCACATAAATTTTCAAACCACATAAATTTTCGTTCGGTTTCATCAAACCCATCCTAATTTCTTCAAACCCATGCTAATTTGCTCAAACCTCAGATAAATTTTCAAACCTCATAAATTTTCGTTCGGATTCATCAAACCCATCCTAATTTCATCAAACCCATCCTAATTTCTTCAAACCCATGCTAAATTGCTCAAACCTCAGGTAAATTTTCAAACCACATAAATTTTCGTTCGGTTTCATCAAACCCATCCTAATTTCGTCAAACCCATGCTAAATATGTCAAACCTCACATAAATTTTCAAACCACATAAATTTTCGTTCGGTTTCATCAAACCCATCCTAATTTCTTCAAACCCATGCTAAATTGCTCAAACCTCACATAAATTTTCAAACCACATAAATTTTCGTTCGGTTTCATCAAACCCATCCTAATTTCTTCAAACCCATGCTAATTTGCTCAAACCTCAGATAAATTTTCAAACTTCATAAATTTTCGTTCGGATTCATCAAACCCATCCTAATTTCTTCAAACCCATGCTAAATTGCTCAAACCTCACATAAATTTTCAAACCTCATAAATTTTCGTTCGGATTCATCAAACCCATCCTAATTTCATCAAACCCATCCTAAATTCTTCAAACCCATGCTAAATTGCTCAAACCTCAGGTAAATTTTCAAACCACATAAATTTTCGTTCGGTTTCATCAAACCCATCCTAATTTCGTCAAACCCATGCTAAATATGTCAAACCTCACATAAATTTTCAAACCACATAAATTTTCGTTCGGTTTCATCAAACCCATCCTAATTTCGTCAAACCCATGCTAAATATGTCAAACCTCACATAAATTTTCAAACCTCACATAAATTTTCGTTCGGTTTCATCAAACCCATCCTAATTTCTTCAAACCCATGCTAAATTGCTCAAACCTCACATAAATTTTCAAACCACATAAATTTTCGTTCGGTTTCATCAAACCCATCCTAATTTCATCAAACTCATCCTAATTTCTTCAAACCCATGCTAAATTGCTCAAACCTCAGGTAAATTTTCAAACCACATAAATTTTCGTTCGGTTTCATCAAACCCATCCTAATTTCGTCAAACCCATGCTAAATATGTCAAACCTCACATAAATTTTCAAACCTCACATAAATTTTCGTTCGGTTTCATCAAACCCATCCTAATTTCGTCAAACCCATGCTAAATATGTCAAACCTCACATAAATTTTCAAACCTCACATAAATTTTCGTTCGGTTTCATCAAACCCATCCTAATTTCTTCAAACCCATGCTAAATTGCTCAAACCTCACATAAATTTTCAAACCACATAAATTTTCGTTCGGTTTCATCAAACCCATCCTAATTTCTTCAAACCCATGCTAATTTGCTCAAACCTCAGATAAATTTTCAAACCTCATAAATTTTCGTTCGGATTCATCAAACCCATCCTAATTTCATCAAACCCATCCTAATTTCTTCAAACCCATGCTAAATTGCTCAAACCTCAGGTAAATTTTCAAACCACATAAATTTTCGTTCGGTTTCATCAAACCCATCCTAATTTCGTCAAACCCATGCTAAATATGTCAAACCTCACATAAATTTTCAAACCACATAAATTTTCGTTCGGTTTCATCAAACCCATCCTAATTTCATCAAACCCATCCTAATTTCTTCAAACCCATGCTAAATTGCTCAAACCTCAGGTAAATTTTCAAACCACATAAATTTTCGTTCGGTTTCATCAAACCCATCCTAATTTCTTCAAACCCATGCTAAATTGCTCAAACCTCACATAAATTTTCAAACCACATAAATTTTCGTTCGGTTTCATCAAACCCATCCTAATTTCTTCAAACCCATGCTAATTTGCTCAAACCTCAGATAAATTTTCAAACCTCATAAATTTTCGTTCGGATTCATCAAACCCATCCTAATTTCATCAAACCCATCCTAATTTCTTCAAACCCATGCTAAATTGCTCAAACCTCAGGTAAATTTTCAAACCACATAAATTTTCGTTCGGTTTCATCAAACCCATCCTAATTTCGTCAAACCCATGCTAAATATGTCAAACCTCACATAAATTTTCAAACCACATAAATTTTCGTTCGGTTTCATCAAACCCATCCTAATTTCATCAAACCCATCCTAATTTCTTCAAACCCATGCTAAATTGCTCAAACCTCAGGTAAATTTTCAAACCACATAAATTTTCGTTCGGTTTCATCAAACCCATCCTAATTTCGTCAAACCCATGCTAAATATGTCAAACCTCACATAAATTTTCAAACCTCACATAAATTTTCGTTCGGTTTCATCAAACCCATCCTAATTTCTTCAAACCCATGCTAAATTGCTCAAACCTCAGGTAAATTTTCAAACCACATAAATTTTCGTTCGGTTTCATCAAACCCATCCTAATTTCGTCAAACCCATGCTAAATATGTCAAACCTCACATAAATTTTCAAACCACATAAATTTTCGTTCGGTTTCATCAAACCCATCCTAATTTCTTCAAACCCATGCTAATTTGCTCAAACCTCAGATAAATTTTCAAACCTCATAAATTTTCGTTCGGATTCATCAAACCCATCCTAATTTCGTCAAACCCATGCTAATTTTGTCAAACCTCACATAAATTTTCAAACCTCACATAAATTTTCGTTCGGTTTCATCAAACCCATCCTAATTTCTTCAAACCCATGCTAAATTGCTCAAACCTCACATAAATTTTCAAACCACATAAATTTTCGTTCGGTTTCATCAAACCCATCCTAATTTCATCAAACCCATCCTAATTTCTTCAAACCCATGCTAAATTGCTCAAACCTCAGGTAAATTTTCAAACCACATAAATTTTCGTTCGGTTTCATCAAACCCATCCTAATTTCGTCAAACCCATGCTAAATATGTCAAACCTCACATAAATTTTCAAACCTCACATACATTTTCGTTCGGTTTCATCAAACCCATCCTAATTTCGTCAAACCCATGCTAAATATGTCAAACCTCACATAAATTTTCAAACCTCACATAAATTTTCGTTCGGTTTCATCAAACCCATCCTAATTTCTTCAAACCCATGCTAAATTGCTCAAACCTCACATAAATTTTCAAACCACATAAATTTTCGTTCGGTTTCATCAAACCCATCCTAATTTCATCAAACGCATCCTAATTTCTTCAAACCCATGCTAAATTGCTCAAACCTCAGGTAAATTTTCAAACCACATAAATTTTCGTTCGGTTTCATCAAACCCATCCTAATTTCTTCAAACCCATGCTAATTTGCTCAAACCTCAGATAAATTTTCAAACCTCATAAATTTTCGTTCGGATTCATCAAACCCATCCTAATTTCATCAAACCCATCCTAATTTCTTCAAACCCATGCTAAATTGCTCAAACCTCAGGTAAATTTTCAAACCACATAAATTTTCGTTCGGTTTCATCAAACCCATCCTAATTTCTTCAAACCCATGCTAAATTGCTCAAACCTCACATAAATTTTCAAACCACATAAATTTTCGTTCGGTTTCATCAAACCCATCCTAATTTCTTCAAACCCATGCTAATTTGCTCAAACCTCAGATAAATTTTCAAACCTCATAAATTTTCATTCGGATTCATCAAACCCATCCTAATTTCATCAAACCCATCCTAATTTCTTCAAACCCATGCTAAATTGCTCAAACCTCAGGTAAATTTTCAAACCACATAAATTTTCGTTCGGTTTCATCAAACCCATCCTAATTTCGTCAAACCCATGCTAAATATGTCAAACCTCACATAAATTTTCAAACCACATAAATTTTCGTTCGGTTTCATCAAACCCATCCTAATTTCTTCAAACCCATGCTAAATTGCTCAAACCTCACATAAATTTTCAAACCACATAAATTTTCGTTCGGTTTCATCAAACCCATCCTAATTTCTTCAAACCCATGCTAATTTGCTCAAACCTCAGATAAATTTTCAAACTTCATAAATTTTCGTTCGGATTCATCAAACCCATCCTAATTTCTTCAAACTCATGCTAAATTGCTCAAACCTCACATAAATTTTCAAACCTCATAAATTTTCGTTCGGATTCATCAAACCCATCCTAATTTCATCAAACCCATCCTAATTTCTTCAAACCCATGCTAAATTGCTCAAACCTCAGGTAAATTTTCAAACCACATAAATTTTCGTTCGGTTTCATCAAACCCATCCTAATTTCGTCAAATCCATGCTAAATATGTCAAACCTCACATAAATTTTCAAACCTCACATAAATTTTCGTTCGGTTTCATCAAACCCATCCTAATTTCTTCAAACCCATGCTAAATTGCTCAAACCTCAGGTAAATTTTCAAACCACATAAATTTTCGTTCGGTTTCATCAAACCCATCCTAATTTCTTCAAACCCATGCTAATTTGCTCAAACCTCAGATAAATTTTCAAACCTCATAAATTTTCGTTCGGATTCATCAAACCCATCCTAATTTCATCAAACCCATCCTAATTTCTTCAAACCCATGCTAAATTGCTCAAACCTCAGGTAAATTTTCAAACCACATATATTTTCGTTCGGTTTCATCAAACCCATCCTAATTTCGTCAAACCCATGCTAAATATGTCAAACCTCACATAAATTTTCAAACCACATAAATTTTCGTTCGGTTTCATCAAACCCATCCTAATTTCGTCAAACCCATGCTAAATATGTCAAACCTCACATAAATTTTCAAACCTCACATAAATTTTCGTTCGGTTTCATCAAACCCATCCTAATTTCTTCAAACCCATGCTAAATTGCTCAAACCTCACATAAATTTTCAAACCACATAAATTTTCGTTCGGTTTCATCAAACCCATCCTAATTTCATCAAACCCATCCTAATTTCTTCAAACCCATGCTAAATTGCTCAAACCTCAGGTAAATTTTCAAACCACATAAATTTTCGTTCGGTTTCATCAAACCCATCCTAATTTCGTCAAACCCATGCTAAATATGTCAAACCTCACATAAATTTTCAAACCTCACATAAATTTTCGTTCGGTTTCATCAAACCCATCCTAATTTCGTCAAACCCATGCTAAATATGTCAAACCTCACATAAATTTTCAAACCTCACATAAATTTTCGTTCGGTTTCATCAAACCCATCCTAATTTCTTCAAACCCATGCTAAATTGCTCAAACCTCACATAAATTTTCAAACCACATAAATTTTCGTTCGGTTTCATCAAACCCATCCTAATTTCATCAAACCCATCCTAATTTCTTCAAACCCATGCTAAATTGCTCAAACCTCAGGTAAATTTTCAAACCACATAAATTTTCGTTCGGTTTCATCAAACCCATCCTAATTTCTTCAAACCCATGCTAATTTGCTCAAACCTCAGATAAATTTTCAAACCTCATAAATTTTCGTTCGGATTCATCAAACCCATCCTAATTTCATCAAACCCATCCTAATTTCTTCAAACCCATGCTAAATTGCTCAAACCTCAGGTAAATTTTCAAACCACATAAATTTTCGTTCGGTTTCATCAAACCCATCCTAATTTCTTCAAACCCATGCTAAATTGCTCAAACCTCACATAAATTTTCAAACCACATAAATTTTCGTTCGGTTTCATCAAACCCATCCTAATTTCATCAAACCCATCCTAATTTCTTCAAACCCATGCTAAATTGCTCAAACCTCAGGTAAATTTTCAAACCACATAAATTTTCGTTCGGTTTCATCAAACCCATCCTAATTTCTTCAAACCCATGCTAATTTGCTCAAACCTCAGATAAATTTTCAAACCTCATAAATTTTCGTTCGGATTCATCAAACCCATCCTAATTTCATCAAACCCATCCTAATTTCTTCAAACCCATGCTAAATTGCTCAAACCTCAGGTAAATTTTCAAACCACATAAATTTTCGTTCGGTTTCATCAAACCCATCCTAATTTCGTCAAACCCATGCTAAATATGTCAAACCTCACATAAATTTTCAAACCTCACATAAATTTTCGTTCGGTTTCATCAAACCCATCCTAATTTCGTCAAACCCATGCTAAATATGTCAAACCTCACATAAATTTTCAAACCTCACATAAATTTTCGTTCGGTTTCATCAAACCCATCCTAATTTCTTCAAACCCATGCTAATTTGCTCAAACCTCAGATAAATTTTCAAACCTCATAAATTTTCGTTCGGATTCATCAAACCCATCCTAATTTCATCAAACCCATCCTAATTTCTTCAAACCCATGCTAAATTGCTAAAACCTCAGGTAAATTTTCAAACCACATAAATTTTCGTTCGGTTTCATCAAACCCATCCTAATTTCGTCAAACCCATGCTAAATATGTCAAACCTCACATAAATTTTCAAACCACATAAATTTTCGTTCGGTTTCATCAAACCCATCCTAATTTCTTCAAACCCATGCTAAATTGCTCAAACCTCACATAAATTTTCAAACCTCATAAATTTTCGTTCGGATTCATCAAACCCATCCTAATTTCATCAAACCCATCCTAATTTCTTCAAACCCATGCTAAATTGCTCAAACCTCAGGTAAATTTTCAAACCACATAAATTTTCGTTCGGTTTCATCAAACCCATCCTAATTTCGTCAAACCCATGCTAAATATGTCAAACCTCACATAAATTTTCAAACCTCACATTAATTTTCGTTCGGTTTCATCAAACCCATCCTAATTTCTTCAAACCCATGCTAAATTGCTCAAACCTCACATAAATTTTCAAACCACATAAATTTTCGTTCGGTTTCATCAAACCCATCCTAATTTCATCAAACCCATCCTAATTTCTTCAAACCCATGCTAAATTGCTCAAACCTCAGGTAAATTTTCAAACCACATAAATTTTCGTTCGGTTTCATCAAACCCATCCTAATTTCGTCAAACCCATGCTAAATATGTCAAACCTCACATAAATTTTCAAACCTCACATAAATTTTCGTTCGGTTCCATCAAACCCATCCTAATTTCGTCAAACCCATGCTAAATATGTCAAACCTCACATAAATTTTCAAACCTCACATAAATTTTCGTTCGGTTTCATCAAACCCTTCCTAATTTCTTCAAACCCATGCTAAATTGCTCAAACCTCACATAAATTTTCAAACCACATAAATTTTCGTTCGGTTTCATCAAACCCATCCTAATTTCATCAAACCCATCCTAATTTCTTCAAACCCATGCTAAATTGCTCAAACCTCAGGTAAATTTTCAAACCACATAAATTTTCGTTCGGTTTCATCAAACCCATCCTAATTTCTTCAAACCCATGCTAATTTGCTCAAACCTCAGATAAATTTTCAAACCTCATAAATTTTCGTTCGGATTCATCAAACCCATCCTAATTTCATCAAACCCATCCTAATTTCTTCAAACCCATGCTAAATTGCTCAAACCTCAGGTAAATTTTCAAACCACATAAATTTTCGTTCGGTTTCATCAAACCCATCCTAATTTCTTCAAACCCATGCTAAATTGCTCAAACCTCACATAAATTTTCAAACCACATAAATTTTCGTTCGGTTTCATCAAACCCATCCTAATTTCTTCAAACCCATGCTAATTTGCTCAAACCTCAGATAAATTTTCAAACCTCATAAATTTTCGTTCGGATTCATCAAACCCATCCTAATTTCTTCAAACCCATGCTAAATTGCTCAAACCTCACATAAATTTTCAAACCTCATAAATTTTCGTTCGGATTCATCAAACCCATCCTAATTTCATCAAACCCATCCTAATTTCTTCAAACCCATGCTAAATATGTCAAACCTCACATAAATTTTCAAACCTCACATAAATTTTCGTTCGGTTTCATCAAACCCATCCTAATTTCGTCAAACCCATGCTAAATATGTCAAACCTCACATAAATTTTCAAACCTCACATAAATTTTCGTTCGGTTTCATCAAACCCATCCTAATTTCTTCAAACCCATGCTAAATTGCTCAAACCTCACATAAATTTTCAAACCACATAAATTTTCGTTCGGTTTCATCAAACCCATCCTAATTTCATCAAACCCATCCTAATTCTTCAAACCCATGCTAAATTGCTCAAACCTCAGGTAAATTTTCAAACCACATAATTTTCGTTCGGTTTCATCAAACCCATCCTAATTTCGTCAAACCCATGCTAAATATGTCAAACCTCACATAAATTTTCAAACCTCACATAAATTTTCGTTCGGTTTCATCAAACCCATCCTAATTTCTTCATAACCCATGCTAAATTGCTCAAACCTCAGGTAAATTTTCAAACCACATAAATTTTCGTTCGGTTTCATCAAACCCATCCTAATTTCGTCAAACCCATGCTAATATGTCAAACCTCACATAAATTTTCAAACCACATAAATTTTCGTTCGGTTTCATCAAACCCATCCTAATTTCTTCAAACCCATGCTAATTTGCTCAAACCTCAGATAAATTTTCAAACCTCATAAATTTTCGTTCGGATTCATCAAACCCATCCTAATTTCGTCAAACCCATGCTAATTTTGTCAAACCTCACATAAATTTTCAAACCTCACATAAATTTTCGTTCGGTTTCATCAAACCCATCCTAATTTCTTCAAACCCATGCTAAATTGCTCAAACCTCACATAAATTTTCAAACCACATAAATTTTCGTTCGGTTTCATCAAACCCATCCTAATTTCATCATCAAACCCATCCTAATTTCTTCAAACCCATGCTAAATTGCTCAAACCTCAGGTAAATTTTCAAACCACATAAATTTTCGTTCGGTTTCATCAAACCCATCCTAATTTCGTCAAACCCATGCTAAATATGTCAAACCTCACATAAATTTTCAAACCTCACATAAATTTTCGTTCGGTTTCATCAAACCCATCCTAATTTCGTCAAACCCATGCTAAATATGTCAAACCTCACATAAATTTTCAAACCTCACATAAATTTTCGTTCGGTTTCATCAAACCCATCCTAATTTCTTCAAACCCATGCTAAATTGCTCAAACCTCACATAAATTTTCAAACCACATAAATTTTCGTTCGGTTTCATCAAACCCATCCTAATTTCATCAAACCCATCCTAATTTCTTCAAACCCATGCTAAATTGCTCAAACCTCAGGTAAATTTTCAAACCACATAAATTTTCGTTCGGTTTCATCAAACCCATCCTAATTTCTTCAAACCCATGCTAATTTGCTCAAACCTCAGATAAATTTTCAAACCTCATAAATTTTCGTTCGGATTCATCAAACCCATCCTAATTTCATCAAACCCATCCTAATTTCTTCAAACCCATGCTAAATTGCTCAAACCTCAGGTAAATTTTCAAACCACATAAATTTTCGTTCGGTTTCATCAAACCCATCCTAATTTCTTCAAACCCATGCTAAATTGCTCAAACCTCACATAAATTTTCAAACCACATAAATTTTCGTTCGGTTTCATCAAACCCATCCTAATTTCATCAAACCCATCCTAATTTCTTCAAACCCATGCTAAATTGCTCAAACCTCAGGTAAATTTTCAAACCACATAAATTTTCGTTCGGTTTCATCAAACCCATCCTAATTTCGTCAAACCCATGCTAAATATGTCAAACCTCACATAAATTTTCAAACCTCACATAAATTTTCGTTCGGTTTCATCAAACCCATCCTAATTTCTTCAAACCCATGCTAAATTGCTCAAACCTCAGGTAAATTTTCAAACCACATAAATTTTCGTTCGGTTTCATCAAACCCATCCTAATTTCGTCAAACCCATGCTAAATATGTCAAACCTCACATAAATTTTCAAACCACATAAATTTTCGTTCGGTTTCATCAAACCCATCCTAATTTCTTCAAACCCATGCTAATTTGCTCAAACCTCAGATAAATTTTCAAACCTCATAAATTTTCGTTCGGATTCATCAAACCCATCCTAATTTCGTCAAACCCATGCTAATTTTGTCAAACCTCACATAAATTTTCAAACCTCACATAAATTTTCGTTCGGTTTCATCAAACCCATCCTAATTTCTTCAAACCCATGCTAAATTGCTCAAACCTCACATAAATTTTCAAACCACATAAATTTTCGTTCGGTTTCATCAAACCCATCCTAATTTCATCAAACCCATCCTAATTTCTTCAAACCCATGCTAAATTGCTCAAACCTCAGGTAAATTTTCAAACCACATAAATTTTCGTTCGGTTTCATCAAACCCATCCTAATTTCGTCAAACCCATGCTAAATATGTCAAACCTCACATAAATTTTCAAACCTCACATAAATTTTCGTTCGGTTTCATCAAACCCATCCTAATTTCGTCAAACCCATGCTAAATATGTCAAACCTCACATAAATTTTCAAACCTCACATAAATTTTCGTTCGGTTTCATCAAACCCATCCTAATTTCTTCAAACCCATGCTAAATTGCTCAAACCTCACATAAATTTTCAAACCACATAAATTTTCGTTCGGTTTCATCAAACCCATCCTAATTTCATCAAACCCATCCTAATTTCTTCAAACCCATGCTAAATTGCTCAAACCTCAGGTAAATTTTCAAACCACATAAATTTTCGTTCGGTTTCATCAAACCCATCCTAATTTCTTCAAACCCATGCTAATTTGCTCAAACCTCAGATAAATTTTCAAACCTCATAAATTTTCGTTCGGATTCATCAAACCCATCCTAATTTCATCAAACCCATCCTAATTTCTTCAAACCCATGCTAAATTGCTCAAACCTCAGGTAAATTTTCAAACCACATAAATTTTCGTTCGGTTTCATCAAACCCATCCTAATTTCTTCAAACCCATGCTAAATTGCTCAAACCTCACATAAATTTTCAAACCACATAAATTTTCGTTCGGTTTCATCAAACCCATCCTAATTTCTTCAAACCCATGCTAATTTGCTCAAACCTCAGATAAATTTTCAAACCTCATAAATTTTCGTTCGGATTCATCAAACCCATCCTAATTTCATCAAACCCATCCTAATTTCTTCAAACCCATGCTAAATTGCTCAAACCTCAGGTAAATTTTCAAACCACATAAATTTTCGTTCGGTTTCATCAAACCCATCCTAATTTCGTCAAACCCATGCTAAATATGTCAAACCTCACATAAATTTTCAAACCACATAAATTTTCGTTCGGTTTCATCAAACCCATCCTAATTTCTTCAAACCCATGCTAAATTGCTCAAACCTCACATAAATTTTCAAACCACATAAATTTTCGTTCGGTTTCATCAAACCCATCCTAATTTCTTCAAACCCATGCTAATTTGCTCAAACCTCAGATAAATTTTCAAACTTCATAAATTTTCGTTCGGATTCATCAAACCCATCCTAATTTCTTCAAACCCATGCTAAATTGCTCAAACCTCACATAAATTTTCAAACCTCATAAATTTTCGTTCGGATTCATCAAACCCATCCTAATTTCATCAAACCCATCCTAATTTCTTCAAACCCATGCTAAATTGCTCAAACCTCAGGTAAATTTTCAAACCACATAAATTTTCGTTCGGTTTCATCAAACCCATCCTAATTTCGTCAAACCCATGCTAAATATGTCAAACCTCACATAAATTTTCAAACCTCACATAAATTTTCGTTCGGTTTCATCAAACCCATCCTAATTTCTTCAAACCCATGCTAAATTGCTCAAACCTCACATAAATTTTCAAACCACATAAATTTTCGTTCGGTTTCATCAAACCCATCCTAATTTCTTCAAACCCATGCTAAATTGCTCAAACCTCACATAAATTTTCAAACCACATAAATTTTCGTTCGGTTTCATCAAACCCATCCTAATTTCATCAAACCCATCCTAATTTCTTCAAACCCATGCTAAATTGCTCAAACCTCAGGTAAATTTTCAAACCACATAAATTTTCGTTCGGTTTCATCAAACCCATCCTAATTTCGTCAAACCCATGCTAAATATGTCAAACCTCACATAAATTTTCAAACCTCACATAAATTTTCGTTCGGTTTCATCAAACCCATCCTAATTTCTTCAAACCCATGCTAAATTGCTCAAACCTCAGGTAAATTTTCAAACCACATAAATTTTCGTTCGGTTTCATCAAACCCATCCTAATTTCGTCAAACCCATGCTAAATATGTCAAACCTCACATAAATTTTCAAACCACATAAATTTTCGTTCGGTTTCATCAAACCCATCCTAATTTCTTCAAACCCATGCTAATTTGCTCAAACCTCAGATAAATTTTCAAACCTCATAAATTTTCGTTCGGATTCATCAAACCTATCCTAATTTCGTCAAACCCATGCTAATTTTGTCAAACCTCACATAAATTTTCAAACCTCACATAAATTTTCGTTCGGTTTCATCAAACCCATCCTAATTTCTTCAAACCCATGCTAAATTGCTCAAACCTCACATAAATTTTCAAACCACATAAATTTTCGTTCGGTTTCATCAAACCCATCCTAATTTCATCAAACCCATCCTAATTTCTTCAAACCCATGCTAAATTGCTCAAACCTCAGGTAAATTTTCAAACCACATAAATTTTCGTTCGGTTTCATCAAACCCATCCTAACTTTGTCAAACCCATGCTAAATATGTCAAACCTCACATAAATTTTCAAACCTCACATAAATTTTCGTTCGGTTTCATCAAACCCATCCTAATTTCGTCAAACCCACGCTAAATATGTCAAACCTCACATAAATTTTCAAACCTCACATAAATTTTCGTTCGGTTTCATCAAACCCATCCTAATTTCTTCAAACCCATGCTAAATTGCTCAAACCTCACATAAATTTTCAAACCACATAAATTTTCGTTCGGTTTCATCAAACCCATCCTAATTTCATCAAACCCATCCTAATTTCTTCAAACCCATGCTAAATTGCTCAAACCTCAGGTAAATTTTCAAACCACATAAATTTTCGTTCGGTTTCATCAAACCCATCCTAATTTCTTCAAACCCATGCTAATTTGCTCAAACCTCAGATAAATTTTCAAACCTCATAAATTTTCGTTCGGATTCATCAAACCCATCCTAATTTCATCAAACCCATCCTAATTTCTTCAAACCCATGCTAAATTGCTCAAACCTCAGGTAAATTTTCAAACCACATAAATTTTCGTTCGGTTTCATCAAACCCATCCTAATTTCTTCAAACCCATGCTAAATTGCTCAAACCTCACATAAATTTTCAAACCACATAAATTTTCGTTCGGTTTCATCAAACCCATCCTAATTTCATCAAACCCATCCTAATTTCTTCAAACCCATGCTAAATTGCTCAAACCTCAGGTAAATTTTCAAACCACATAAATTTTCGTTCGGTTTCATCAAACCCATCCTAATTTCGTCAAACCCATGCTAAATATGTCAAACCTCACATAAATTTTCAAACCTCACATAAATTTTCGTTCGGTTTCATCAAACCCATCCTAATTTCTTCAAACCCATGCTAAATTGCTCAAACCTCAGGTAAATTTTCAAACCACATAAATTTTCGTTCGGTTTCATCAAACCCATCCTAATTTCGTCAAACCCATGCTAAATATGTCAAACCTCACATAAATTTTCAAACCACATAAATTTTCGTTCGGTTTCATCAAACCCATCCTAATTTCTTCAAACCCATGCTAATTTGCTCAAACCTCAGATAAATTTTCAAACCTCATAAATTTTCGTTCGGATTCATCAAACCCATCCTAATTTCGTCAAACCCATGCTAATTTTGTCAAACCTCACATAAATTTTCAAACCTCACATAAATTTTCGTTCGGTTTCATCAAACCCATCCTAATTTCTTCAAACCCATGCTAAATTGCTCAAACCTCACATAAATTTTCAAACCACATAAATTTTCGTTCGGTTTCATCAAACCCATCCTAATTTCATCAAACCCATCCTAATTTCTTCAAACCCATGCTAAATTGCTCAAACCTCAGGTAAATTTTCAAACCACATAAATTTTCGTTCGGTTTCATCAAACCCATCCTAATTTCGTCAAACCCATGCTAAATATGTCAAACCTCACATAAATTTTCAAACCTCACATAAATTTTCGTTCGGTTTCATCAAACCCATCCTAATTTCGTCAAACCCATGCTAAATATGTCAAACCTCACATAAATTTTCAAACCTCACATAAATTTTCGTTCGGTTTCATCAAACCCATCCTAATTTCTTCAAACCCATGCTAAATTGCTCAAACCTCACATAAATTTTCAAACCACATAAATTTTCGTTCGGTTTCATCAAACCCATCCTAATTTCATCAAACGCATCCTAATTTCTTCAAACCCATGCTAAATTGCTCAAACCTCAGGTAAATTTTCAAACCACATAAATTTTCGTTCGGTTTCATCAAACCCATCCTAATTTCTTCAAACCCATGCTAATTTGCTCAAACCTCAGATAAATTTTCAAACCTCATAAATTTTCGTTCGGATTCATCAAACCCATCCTAATTTCATCAAACCCATCCTAATTTCTTCAAACCCATGCTAAATTGCTCAAACCTCAGGTAAATTTTCAAACCACATAAATTTTCGTTCGGTTTCATCAAACCCATCCTAATTTCTTCAAACCCATGCTAAATTGCTCAAACCTCACATAAATTTTCAAACCACATAAATTTTCGTTCGGTTTCATCAAACCCATCCTAATTTCTTCAAACCCATGCTAATTTGCTCAAACCTCAGATAAATTTTCAAACCTTATAAATTTTCGTTCGGATTCATCAAACCCATCCTAATTTCATCAAACCCATCCTAATTTCTTCAAACCCATGCTAAATTGCTCAAACCTCAGGTAAATTTTCAAACCACATAAATTTTCGTTCGGTTTCATCAAACCCATCCTAATTTCGTCAAACCCATGCTAAATATGTCAAACCTCACATAAATTTTCAAACCACATAAATTTTCGTTCGGTTTCATCAAACCCATCCTAATTTCTTCAAACCCATGCCAAATTGCTCAAACCTCACATAAATTTTCAAACCACATAAATTTTCGTTCGGTTTCATCAAACCCATCCTAATTTCTTCAAACCCATGCTAATTTGCTCAAACCTCAGATAAATTTTCAAACTTCATAAATTTTCGTTCGGATTCATCAAACCCATCCTAATTTCTTCAAACCCATGCTAAATTGCTCAAACCTCACATAAATTTTCAAACCTCATAAATTTTCGTTCGGATTCATCAAACCCATCCTAATTTCATCAAACCCATCCTAATTTCTTCAAACCCATGCTAAATTGCTCAAACCTCAGGTAAATTTTCAAACCACATAAATTTTCGTTCGGTTTCATCAAACCCATCCTAATTTCGTCAAACCCATGCTAAATATGTCAAACCTCACATAAATTTTCAAACCTCACATAAATTTTCGTTCGGTTTCATCAAACCCATCCTAATTTCTTCAAACCCATGCTAAATTGCTCAAACCTCACATAAATTTTCAAACCACATAAATTTTCGTTCGGTTTCATCAAACCCATCCTAATTTCTTCAAACCCATGCTAATTTGCTCAAACCTCAGATAAATTTTCAAACCTCATAAATTTTCGTTCGGATTCATCAAACCCATCCTAATTTCATCAAACCCATCCTAATTTCTTCAAACCCATGCTAAATTGCTCAAACCTCAGGTAAATTTTCAAACCACATAAATTTTCGTTCGGTTTCATCAAACCCATCCTAATTTCGTCAAACCCATGCTAAATATGTCAAACCTCACATAAATTTTCAAACCACATAAATTTTCGTTCGGTTTCATCAAACCCATCCTAATTTCGTCAAACCCATGCTAAATATGTCAAACCTCACATAAATTTTCAAACCTCACATAAATTTTCGTTCGGTTTCATCAAACCCATCCTAATTTCTTCAAACCCATGCTAAATTGCTCAAACCTCACATAAATTTTCAAACCACATAAATTTTCGTTCGGTTTCATCAAACCCATCCTAATTTCATCAAACCCATCCTAATTTCTTCAAACCCATGCTAAATTGCTCAAACCTCAGGTAAATTTTCAAACCACATAAATTTTCGTTCGGTTTCATCAAACCCATCCTAATTTCGTCAAACCCATGCTAAATATGTCAAACCTCACATAAATTTTCAAACCTCACATAAATTTTCGTTCGGTTTCATCAAACCCATCCTAATTTCGTCAAACCCATGCTAAATATGTCAAACCTCACATAAATTTTCAAACCTCACATAAATTTTCGTTCGGTTTCATCAAACCCATCCTAATTTCTTCAAACCCATGCTAAATTGCTCAAACCTCACATAAATTTTCAAACCACATAAATTTTCGTTCGGTTTCATCAAACCCATCCTAATTTCATCAAACCCATCCTAATTTCTTCAAACCCATGCTAAATTGCTCAAACCTCAGGTAAATTTTCAAACCACATAAATTTTCGTTCGGTTTCATCAAACCCATCCTAATTTCTTCAAACCCATGCTAATTTGCTCAAACCTCAGATAAATTTTCAAACCTCATAAATTTTCGTTCGGATTCATCAAACCCATCCTAATTTCATCAAACCCATCCTAATTTCTTCAAACCCATGCTAAATTGCTCAAACCCCAGGTAAATTTTCAAACCACATAAATTTTCGTTCGGTTTCATCAAACCCATCCTAATTTCTTCAAACCCATGCTAAATTGCTCAAACCTCACATAAATTTTCAAACCACATAAATTTTCGTTCGGTTTCATCAAACCCATCCTAATTTCATCAAACCCATCCTAATTTCTTCAAACCCATGCTAAATTGCTCAAACCTCAGGTAAATTTTCAAACCACATAAATTTTCGTTCGGTTTCATCAAACCCATCCTAATTTCTTCAAACCCATGCTAATTTGCTCAAACCTCAGATACATTTTCAAACCTCATAAATTTTCGTTCGGATTCATCAAACCCATCCTAATTTCATCAAACCCATCCTAATTTCTTCAAACCCATGCTAAATTGCTCAAACCTCAGGTAAATTTTCAAACCACATAAATTTTCGTTCGGTTTCATCAAACCCATCCTAATTTCGTCAAACCCATGCTAAATATGTCAAACCTCACATAAATTTTCAAACCTCACATAAATTTTCGTTCGGTTTCATCAAACCCATCCTAATTTCGTCAAACCCATGCTAAATATGTCAAACCTCACATAAATTTTCAAACCTCACATAAATTTTCGTTCGGTTTCATCAAACCCATCCTAATTTCTTCAAACCCATGCTAATTTGCTCAAACCTCAGATAAATTTTCAAACCTCATAAATTTTCGTTCGGATTCATCAAACCCATCCTAATTTCATCAAACCCATCCTAATTTCTTCAAACCCATGCTAAATTGCTCAAACCTCAGGTAAATTTTCAAACCACATAAATTTTCGTTCGGTTTCATCAAACCCATCCTAATTTCGTCAAACCCATGCTAAATATGTCAAACCTCACATAAATTTTCAAACCACATAAATTTTCGTTCGGTTTCATCAAACCCATCCTAATTTCTTCAAACCCATGCTAAATTGCTCAAACCTCACATAAATTTTCAAACCACATAAATTTTCGTTCGGTTTCATCAAACCCATCCTAATTTCTTCAAACCCATGCTAATTTGCTCAAACCTCAGATAAATTTTCAAACCTCATAAATTTTCGTTCGGATTCATCAAACCCATCCTAATTTCTTCAAACCCATGCTAAATTGCTCAAACCTCACATAAATTTTCAAACCTCATAAATTTTCGTTCGGATTCATCAAACCCATCCTAATTTCATCAAACCCATCCTAATTTCTTCAAACCCATGCTAAATTGCTCAAACCTCAGGTAAATTTTCAAACCACATAAATTTTCGTTCGGTTTCATCAAACCCATCCTAATTTCGTCAAACCCATGCTAAATATGTCAAACCTCACATAAATTTTCAAACCTCACATAAATTTTCGTTCGGTTTCATCAAACCCATCCTAATTTCTTCAAACCCATGCTAAATTGCTCAAACCTCACATAAATTTTCAAACCACATAAATTTTCGTTCGGTTTCATCAAACCCATCCTAATTTCATCAAACCCATCCTAATTTCTTCAAACCCATGCTAAATTGCTCAAACCTCAGGTAAATTTTCAAACCACATAAATTTTCGTTCGGTTTCATCAAACCCATCCTAATTTCGTCAAACCCATGCTAAATATGTCAAACCTCACATAAATTTTCAAACCTCACATAAATTTTCGTTCGGTTCCATCAAACCCATCCTAATTTCGTCAAACCCATGCTAAATATGTCAAACCTCACATAAATTTTCAAACCTCACATAAATTTTCGTTCGGTTTCATCAAACCCTTCCTAATTTCTTCAAACCCATGCTAAATTGCTCAAACCTCACATAAATTTTCAAACCACATAAATTTTCGTTCGGTTTCATCAAACCCATCCTAATTTCATCAAACCCATCCTAATTTCTTCAAACCCATGCTAAATTGCTCAAACCTCAGGTAAATTTTCAAACCACATAAATTTTCGTTCGGTTTCATCAAACCCATCCTAATTTCTTCAAACCCATGCTAATTTGCTCAAACCTCAGATAAATTTTCAAACCTCATAAATTTTCGTTCGGATTCATCAAACCCATCCTAATTTCATCAAACCCATCCTAATTTCTTCAAACCCATGCTAAATTGCTCAAACCTCAGGTAAATTTTCAAACCACATAAATTTTCGTTCGGTTTCATCAAACCCATCCTAATTTCTTCAAACCCATGCTAAATTGCTCAAACCTCACATAAATTTTCAAACCACATAAATTTTCGTTCGGTTTCATCAAACCCATCCTAATTTCTTCAAACCCATGCTAATTTGCTCAAACCTCAGATAAATTTTCAAACCTCATAAATTTTCGTTCGGATTCATCAAACCCATCCTAATTTCTTCAAACCCATGCTAAATTGCTCAAACCTCACATAAATTTTCAAACCTCATAAATTTTCGTTCGGATTCATCAAACCCATCCTAATTTCATCAAACCCATCCTAATTTCTTCAAACCCATGCTAAATATGTCAAACCTCACATAAATTTTCAAACCTCACATAAATTTTCGTTCGGTTTCATCAAACCCATCCTAATTTCGTCAAACCCATGCTAAATATGTCAAACCTCACATAAATTTTCAAACCTCACATAAATTTTCGTTCGGTTTCATCAAACCCATCCTAATTTCTTCAAACCCATGCTAAATTGCTCAAACCTCACATAAATTTTCAAACCACATAAATTTTCGTTCGGTTTCATCAAACCCATCCTAATTTCATCAAACCCATCCTAATTTCTTCAAACCCATGCTAAATTGCTCAAACCTCAGGTAAATTTTCAAACCACATAAATTTTCGTTCGGTTTCATCAAACCCATCCTAATTTCGTCAAACCCATGCTAAATATGTCAAACCTCACATAAATTTTCAAACCTCACATAAATTTTCGTTCGGTTTCATCAAACCCATCCTAATTTCTTCAAACCCATGCTAAATTGCTCAAACCTCAGGTAAATTTTCAAACCACATAAATTTTCGTTCGGTTTCATCAAACCCATCCTAATTTCGTCAAACCCATGCTAAATATGTCAAACCTCACATAAATTTTCAAACCACATAAATTTTCGTTCGGTTTCATCAAACCCATCCTAATTTCTTCAAACCCATGCTAATTTGCTCAAACCTCAGATAAATTTTCAAACCTCATAAATTTTCGTTCGGATTCATCAAACCCATCCTAATTTCGTCAAACCCATGCTAATTTTGTCAAACCTCACATAAATTTTCAAACCTCACATAAATTTTCGTTCGGTTTCATCAAACCCATCCTAATTTCTTCAAACCCATGCTAAATTGCACAAACCTCACATAAATTTTCAAACCACATAAATTTTCGTTCGGTTTCATCAAACCCATCCTAATTTCATCAAACCCATCCTAATTTCTTCAAACCCATGCTAAATTGCTCAAACCTCAGGTAAATTTTCAAACCACATAAATTTTCGTTCGGTTTCATCAAACCCATCCTAATTTCGTCAAACCCATGCTAAATATGTCAAACCTCACATAAATTTTCAAACCTCACATAAATTTTCGTTCGGTTTCATCAAACCCATCCTAATTTCGTCAAACCCATGCTAAATATGTCAAACCTCACATAAATTTTCGTTCGGTTTCATCAAACCCATCCTAATTTCTTCAAACCCATGCTAAATTGCTCAAACCTCACATAAATTTTCAAACCACATAAATTTTCGTTCGGTTTCATCAAACCCATCCTAATTTCATCAAACCCATCCTAATTTCTTCAAACCCATGCTAAATTGCTCAAACCTCAGGTAAATTTTCAAACCACATAAATTTTCGTTCGGTTTCATCAAACCCATCCTAATTTCTTCAAACCCATGCTAATTTGCTCAAACCTCAGATAAATTTTCAAACCTCATAAATTTTAGTTCGGATTCATCAAACCCATCCTAATTTCATCAAACCCATCCTAATTTCTTCAAACCCATGCTAAATTGCTCAAACCTCAGGTAAATTTTCAAACCACATAAATTTTCGTTCGGTTTCATCAAACCCATCCTAATTTCTTCAAACCCATGCTAAATTGCTCAAACCTCACATAAATTTTCAAACCACATAAATTTTCGTTCGGTTTCATCAAACCCATCCTAATTTCATCAAACCCATCCTAATTTCTTCAAACCCATGCTAAATTGCTCAAACCTCAGGTAAATTTTCAAACCACATAAATTTTCGTTCGGTTTCATCAAACCCATCCTAATTTCGTCAAACCCATGCTAAATATGTCAAACCTCACATAAATTTTCAAACCTCACATAAATTTTCGTTCGGTTTCATCAAACCCATCCTAACTTCTTCAAACCCATGCTAAATTGCTCAAACCTCAGGTAAATTTTCAAACCACATAAATTTTCGTTCGGTTTCATCAAACCCATCCTAATTTCGTCAAACCCATGCTAAATATGTCAAACCTCACATAAATTTTCAAACCACATAAATTTTCGTTCGGTTTCATCAAACCCATCCTAATTTCTTCAAACCCATGCTAATTTGCTCAAACCTCAGATAAATTTTCAAACCTCATAAATTTTCGTTCGGATTCATCAAACCCATCCTAATTTCGTCAAACCCATGCTAATTTTGTCAAACCTCACATAAATTTTCAAACCTCACATAAATTTTCGTTCGGTTTCATCAAACCCATCCTAATTTCTTCAAACCCATGCTAAATTGCTCAAACCTCACATAAATTTTCAAACCACATAAATTTTCGTTCGGTTTCATCAAACCCATCCTAATTTCATCAAACCCATCCTAATTTCTTCAAACCCATGCTAAATTGCTCAAACCTCAGGTAAATTTTCAAACCACATAAATTTTCGTTCGGTTTCATCAAACCCATCCTAATTTCGTCAAACCCATGCTAAATATGTCAAACCTCACATAAATTTTCAAACCTCACATAAATTTTCGTTCGGTTTCATCAAACCCATCCTAATTTCGTCAAACCCATGCTAAATATGTCAAACCTCACATAAATTTTCAAACCTCACATAAATTTTCGTTCGGTTTCATCAAACCCATCCTAATTTCTTCAAACCCATGCTAAATTGCTCAAACCTCACATAAATTTTCAAACCACATAAATTTTCGTTCGGTTTCATCAAACCCATCCTAATTTCATCAAACCCATCCTAATTTCTTCAAACCCATGCTAAATTGCTCAAACCTCAGGTAAATTTTCAAACCACATAAATTTTCGTTCGGTTTCATCAAACCCATCCTAATTTCTTCAAACCCATGCTAATTTGCTCAAACCTCAGATAAATTTTCAAACCTCATAAATTTTCGTTCGGATTCATCAAACCCATCCTAATTTCATCAAACCCATCCTAATTTCTTCAAACCCATGCTAAATTGCTCAAACCTCAGGTAAATTTTCAAACCACATAAATTTTCGTTCGGTTTCATCAAACCCATCCTAATTTCTTCAAACCCATGCTAAATTGCTCAAACCTCACATAAATTTTCAAACCACATAAATTTTCGTTCGGTTTCATCAAACCCATCCTAATTTCTTCAAACCCATGCTAATTTGCTCAAACCTCAGATAAATTTTCAAACCTCATAAATTTTCGTTCGGATTCATCAAACCCATCCTAATTTCATCAAACCCATCCTAATTTCTTCAAACCCATGCTAAATTGCTCAAACCTCAGGTAAATTTTCAAACCACATAAATTTTCGTTCGGTTTCATCAAACCCATCCTAATTTCGTCAAACCCATGCTAAATATGTCAAACCTCACATAAATTTTCAAACCTCACATAAATTTTCGTTCGGTTTCATCAAACCCATCCTAATTTCTTCAAACCCATGCTAAATTGCTCAAACCTCAGGTAAATTTTCAAACCACATAAATTTTCGTTCGGTTTCATCAAACCCATCCTAATTTCGTCAAACCCATGCTAAATATGTCAAACCTCACATAAATTTTCAAACCACATAAATTTTCGTTCGGTTTCATCAAACCCATCCTAATTTCTTCAAACCCATGCTAATTTGCTCAAACCTCAGATAAATTTTCAAACCTCATAAATTTTCGTTCGGATTCATCAAACCCATCCTAATTTCGTCAAACCCATGCTAATTTTGTCAAACCTCACATAAATTTTCAAACCTCACATAAATTTTCGTTCGGTTTCATCAAACCCATCCTAATTTCTTCAAACCCATGCTAAATTGCTCAAACCTCACATAAATTTTCAAACCACATAAATTTTCGTTCGGTTTCATCAAACCCATCCTAATTTCATCAAACCCATCCTAATTTCTTCAAACCCATGCTAAATTGCTCAAACCTCAGGTAAATTTTCAAACCACATAAATTTTCGTTCGGTTTCATCAAACCCATCCTAATTTCGTCAAACCCATGCTAAATATGTCAAGCCTCACATAAATTTTCAAACCTCACATAAATTTTCGTTCGGTTTCATCAAACCCATCCTAATTTCGTCAAACCCATGCTAAATATGTCAAACCTCACATAAATTTTCAAACCTCACATAAATTTTCGTTCGGTTTCATCAAACCCATCCTAATTTCTTCAAACCCATGCTAAATTGCTCAAACCTCACATAAATTTTCAAACCACATAAATTTTCGTTCGGTTTCATCAAACCCATCCTAATTTCATCAAACGCATCCTAATTTCTTCAAACCCATGCTAAATTGCTCAAACCTCAGGTAAATTTTCAAACCACATAAATTTTCGTTCGGTTTCATCAAACCCATCCTAATTTCTTCAAACCCATGCTAATTTGCTCAAACCTCAGATAAATTTTCAAACCTCATAAATTTTCGTTCGGATTCATCAAACCCATCCTAATTTCATCAAACCCATCCTAATTTCTTCAAACCCATGCTAAATTGCTCAAACCTCAGGTAAATTTTCAAACCACATAAATTTTCGTTCGGTTTCATCAAACCCATCCTAATTTCTTCAAACCCATGCTAAATTGCTCAAACCTCACATAAATTTTCAAACCACATAAATTTTCGTTCGGTTTCATCAAACCCATCCTAATTTCTTCAAACCCATGCTAATTTGCTCAAACCTCAGATAAATTTTCAAACCTCATAAATTTTCGTTCGGATTCATCAAACCCATCCTAATTTCATCAAACCCATCCTAATTTCTTCAAACCCATGCTAAATTGCTCAAACCTCAGGTAAATTTTCAAACCACATAAATTTTCGTTCGGTTTCATCAAACCCATCCTAATTTCGTCAAACCCATGCTAAATATGTCAAACCTCACATAAATTTTCAAACCACATAAATTTTCGTTCGGTTTCATCAAACCCATCCTAATTTCTTCAAACCCATGCTAAATTGCTCAAACCTCACATAAATTTTCAAACCACATAAATTTTCGTTCGGTTTCATCAAACCCATCCTAATTTCTTCAAACCCATGCTAATTTGCTCAAACCTCAGATAAATTTTCAAACTTCATAAATTTTCGTTCGGATTCATCAAACCCATCCTAATTTCTTCAAACCCATGCTAAATTGCTCAAACCTCACATAAATTTTCAAACCTCATAAATTTTCGTTCGGATTCATCAAACCCATCCTAATTTCATCAAACCCATCCTAATTTCTTCAAACCCATGCTAAATTGCTCAAACCTCAGGTAAATTTTCAAACCACATAAATTTTCGTTCGGTTTCATCAAACCCATCCTAATTTCGTCAAACCCATGCTAAATATGTCAAACCTCACATAAATTTTCAAACCACATAAATTTTCGTTCGGTTTCATCAAACCCATCCTAATTTCGTCAAACCCATGCTAAATATGTCAAACCTCACATAAATTTTCAAACCTCACATAAATTTTCGTTCGGTTTCATCAAACCCATCCTAATTTCTTCAAACCCATGATAAATTGCTCAAACCTCACATAAATTTTCAAACCACATAAATTTTCGTTCGGTTTCATCAAACCCATCCTAATTTCATCTAACCCATCCTAATTTCTTCAAACCCATGCTAAATTGCTCAAACCTCAGGTAAATTTTCAAACCACATAAATTTTCGTTCGGTTTCATCAAACCCATCCTAATTTCGTCAAACCCATGCTAAATATGTCAAACCTCACATAAATTTTCAAACCTCACATAAATTTTCGTTCGGTTTCATCAAACCCATCCTAATTTCGTCAAACCCATGCTAAATATGTCAAACCTCACATAAATTTTCAAACCTCACATAAATTTTCGTTCGGTTTCATCAAACCCATCCTAATTTCTTCAAACCCATGCTAAATTGCTCAAACCTCACATAAATTTTCAAACCACATAAATTTTCGTTCGGTTTCATCAAACCCATCCTAATTTCATCAAACCCATCCTAATTTCTTCAAACCCATGCTAAATTGCTCAAACCTCAGATAAATTTTCAAACCTCATAAATTTTCGTTCGGATTCATCAAACCCATCCTAATTTCATCAAACCCATCCTAATTTCTTCAAACCCATGCTAAATTGCTCAAACCTCAGGTAAATTTTCAAACCACATAAATTTTCGTTCGGTTTCATCAAACCCATCCTAATTTCTTCAAACCCATGCTAAATTGCTCAAACCTCACATAAATTTTCAAACCACATAAATTTTCGTTCGGTTTCATCAAACCCATCCTAATTTCATCAAACCCATCCTAATTTCTTCAAACCCATGCTAAATTGCTCAAACCTCAGGTAAATTTTCAAACCACATAAATTTTCGTTCGGTTTCATCAAACCCATCCTAATTTCTTCAAACCCATGCTAATTTGCTCAAACCTCAGATAAATTTTCAAACCTCATAAATTTTCGTTCGGATTCATCAAACCCATCCTAATTTCATCAAACCCATCCTAATTTCTTCAAACCCATGCTAAATTGCTCAAACCTCAGGTAAATTTTCAAACCACATAAATTTTCGTTCGGTTTCATCAAACCCATCCTAATTTCGTCAAACCCATGCTAAATATGTCAAACCTCACATAAATTTTCAAACCACATAAATTTTCGTTCGGTTTCATCAAACCCATCCTAATTTCTTCAAACCCATGCTAAATTGCTCAAACCTCACATAAATTTTCAAACCACATAAATTTTCGTTCGGTTTCATCAAACCCATCCTAATTTCTTCAAACCCATGCTAATTTGCTCAAACCTCAGATAAATTTTCAAACCTCATAAATTTTCGTTCGGATTCATCAAACCCATCCTAATTTCTTCAAACCCATGCTAAATTGCTCAAACCTCACATAAATTTTCAAACCTCATAAATTTTCGTTCGGATTCATCAAACCCATCCTAATTTCATCAAACCCATCCTAATTTCTTCAAACCCATGCTAAATTGCTCAAACCTCAGGTAAATTTTCAAACCACATAAATTTTCGTTCGGTTTCATCAAACCCATCCTAATTTCGTCAAACCCATGCTAAATATGTCAAACCTCACATACATTTTCAAACCTCACATAAATTTTCGTTCGGTTTCATCAAACCCATCCTAATTTCTTCAAACCCATGCTAAATTGCTCAAACCTCACATAAATTTTCAAACCACATAAATTTTCGTTCGGTTTCATCAAACCCATCCTAATTTCATCAAACCCATCCTAATTTCTTCAAACCCATGCTAAATTGCTCAAACCTCAGGTAAATTTTCAAACCACATAAATTTTCGTTCGGTTTCATCAAACCCATCCTAATTTCGTCAAACCCATGCTAAATATGTCAAACCTCACATAAATTTTCAAACCTCACATAAATTTTCGTTCGGTTTCATCAAACCCATCCTAATTTCTTCAAACCCATGCTAAATTGCTCAAACCTCAGGTAAATTTTCAAACCACATAAATTTTCGTTCGGTTTCATCAAACCCATCCTAATTTCGTCAAACCCATGCTAAATATGTCAAACCTCACATAAATTTTCAAACCACATAAATTTTCGTTCGGTTTCATCAAACCCATCCTAATTTCTTCAAACCCATGCTAATTTGCTCAAACCTCAGATAAATTTTCAAACCTCATAAATTTTCGTTCGGATTCATCAAACCCATCCTAATTTCGTCAAACCCATGCTAATTTTGTCAAACCTCACATAAATTTTCAAACCTCACATAAATTTTCGTTCGGTTTCATCAAACCCATCCTAATTTCTTCAAACCCATGCTAAATTGCTCAAACCTCACATAAATTTTCAAACCACATAAATTTTCGTTCGGTTTCATCAAACCCATCCTAATTTCATCAAACCCATCCTAATTTCTTCAAACCCATGCTAAATTGCTCAAACCTCAGGTAAATTTTCAAACCACATAAATTTTCGTTCGGTTTCATCAAACCCATCCTAATTTCGTCAAACCCATGCTAAATATGTCAAACCTCACATAAATTTTCAAACCTCACATAAATTTTCGTTCGGTTTCATCAAACCCATCCTAATTTCGTCAAACCCATGCTAAATATGTCAAACCTCACATAAATTTTCAAACCTCACATAAATTTTCGTTCGGTTTCATCAAACCCATCCTAATTTCTTCAAACCCATGCTAAATTGCTCAAACCTCACATAAATTTTCAAACCACATAAATTTTCGTTCGGTTTCATCAAACCCATCCTAATTTCATCAAACGCATCCTAATTTCTTCAAACCCATGCTAAATTGCTCAAACCTCAGGTAAATTTTCAAACCACATAAATTTTCGTTCGGTTTCATCAAACCCATCCTAATTTCTTCAAACCCATGCTAATTTGCTCAAACCTCAGATAAATTTTCAAACCTCATAAATTTTCGTTCGGATTCATCAAACCCATCCTAATTTCATCAAACCCATCCTAATTTCTTCAAACCCATGCTAAATTGCTCAAACCTCAGGTAAATTTTCAAACCACATAAATTTTCGTTCGGTTTCATCAAACCCATCCTAATTTCTTCAAACCCATGCTAAATTGCTCAAACCTCACATAAATTTTCAAACCACATAAATTTTCGTTCGGTTTCATCAAACCCATCCTAATTTCTTCAAACCCATGCTAATTTGCTCAAACCTCAGATAAATTTTCAAACCTCATAAATTTTCGTTCGGATTCATCAAACCCATCCTAATTTCATCAAACCCATCCTAATTTCTTCAAACCCATGCTAAATTGCTCAAACCTCAGGTAAATTTTCAAACCACATAAATTTTCGTTCGGTTTCATCAAACCCATCCTAATTTCGTCAAACCCATGCTAAATATGTCAAACCTCACATAAATTTTCAAACCACATAAATTTTCGTTCGGTTTCATCAAACCCATCCTAATTTCTTCAAACCCATGCCAAATTGCTCAAACCTCACATAAATTTTCAAACCACATAAATTTTCGTTCGGTTTCATCAAACCCATCCTAATTTCTTCAAACCCATGCTAATTTGCTCAAACCTCAGATAAATTTTCAAACTTCATAAATTTTCGTTCGGATTCATCAAACCCATCCTAATTTCTTCAAACCCATGCTAAATTGCTCAAACCTCACATAAATTTTCAAACCTCATAAATTTTCGTTCGGATTCATCAAACCCATCCTAATTTCATCAAACCCATCCTAATTTCTTCAAACCCATGCTAAATTGCTCAAACCTCAGGTAAATTTTCAAACCACATAAATTTTCGTTCGGTTTCATCAAACCCATCCTAATTTCGTCAAACCCATGCTAAATATGTCAAACCTCACATAAATTTTCAAACCTCACATAAATTTTCGTTCGGTTTCATCAAACCCATCCTAATTTCTTCAAACCCATGCTAAATTGCTCAAACCTCACATAAATTTTCAAACCACATAAATTTTCGTTCGGTTTCATCAAACCCATCCTAATTTCTTCAAACCCATGCTAATTTGCTCAAACCTCAGATAAATTTTCAAACCTCATAAATTTTCGTTCGGATTCATCAAACCCATCCTAATTTCATCAAACCCATCCTAATTTCTTCAAACCCATGCTAAATTGCTCAAACCTCAGGTAAATTTTCAAACCACATAAATTTTCGTTCGGTTTCATCAAACCCATCCTAATTTCGTCAAACCCATGCTAAATATGTCAAACCTCACATAAATTTTCAAACCACATAAATTTTCGTTCGGTTTCATCAAACCCATCCTAATTTCGTCAAACCCATGCTAAATATGTCAAACCTCACATAAATTTTCAAACCTCACATAAATTTTCGTTCGGTTTCATCAAACCCATCCTAATTTCTTCAAACCCATGCTAAATTGCTCAAACCTCACATAAATTTTCAAACCACATAAATTTTCGTTCGGTTTCATCAAACCCATCCTAATTTCATCAAACCCATCCTAATTTCTTCAAACCCATGCTAAATTGCTCAAACCTCAGGTAAATTTTCAAACCACATAAATTTTCGTTCGGTTTCATCAAACCCATCCTAATTTCGTCAAACCCATGCTAAATATGTCAAACCTCACATAAATTTTCAAACCTCACATAAATTTTCGTTCGGTTTCATCAAACCCATCCTAATTTCGTCAAACCCATGCTAAATATGTCAAACCTCACATAAATTTTCAAACCTCACATAAATTTTCGTTCGGTTTCATCAAACCCATCCTAATTTCTTCAAACCCATGCTAAATTGCTCAAACCTCACATAAATTTTCAAACCACATAAATTTTCGTTCGGTTTCATCAAACCCATCCTAATTTCATCAAACCCATCCTAATTTCTTCAAACCCATGCTAAATTGCTCAAACCTCAGGTAAATTTTCAAACCACATAAATTTTCGTTCGGTTTCATCAAACCCATCCTAATTTCTTCAAACCCATGCTAATTTGCTCAAACCTCAGATAAATTTTCAAACCTCATAAATTTTCGTTCGGATTCATCAAACCCATCCTAATTTCATCAAACCCATCCTAATTTCTTCAAACCCATGCTAAATTGCTCAAACCCCAGGTAAATTTTCAAACCACATAAATTTTCGTTCGGTTTCATCAAACCCATCCTAATTTCTTCAAACCCATGCTAAATTGCTCAAACCTCACATAAATTTTCAAACCACATAAATTTTCGTTCGGTTTCATCAAACCCATCCTAATTTCATCAAACCCATCCTAATTTCTTCAAACCCATGCTAAATTGCTCAAACCTCAGGTAAATTTTCAAACCACATAAATTTTCGTTCGGTTTCATCAAACCCATCCTAATTTCTTCAAACCCATGCTAATTTGCTCAAACCTCAGATACATTTTCAAACCTCATAAATTTTCGTTCGGATTCATCAAACCCATCCTAATTTCATCAAACCCATCCTAATTTCTTCAAACCCATGCTAAATTGCTCAAACCTCAGGTAAATTTTCAAACCACATAAATTTTCGTTCGGTTTCATCAAACCCATCCTAATTTCGTCAAACCCATGCTAAATATGTCAAACCTCACATAAATTTTCAAACCTCACATAAATTTTCGTTCGGTTTCATCAAACCCATCCTAATTTCGTCAAACCCATGCTAAATATGTCAAACCTCACATAAATTTTCAAACCTCACATAAATTTTCGTTCGGTTTCATCAAACCCATCCTAATTTCTTCAAACCCATGCTAATTTGCTCAAACCTCAGATAAATTTTCAAACCTCATAAATTTTCGTTCGGATTCATCAAACCCATCCTAATTTCATCAAACCCATCCTAATTTCTTCAAACCCATGCTAAATTGCTCAAACCTCAGGTAAATTTTCAAACCACATAAATTTTCGTTCGGTTTCATCAAACCCATCCTAATTTCGTCAAACCCATGCTAAATATGTCAAACCTCACATAAATTTTCAAACCACATAAATTTTCGTTCGGTTTCATCAAACCCATCCTAATTTCTTCAAACCCATGCTAAATTGCTCAAACCTCACATAAATTTTCAAACCACATAAATTTTCGTTCGGTTTCATCAAACCCATCCTAATTTCTTCAAACCCATGCTAATTTGCTCAAACCTCAGATAAATTTTCAAACCTCATAAATTTTCGTTCGGATTCATCAAACCCATCCTAATTTCTTCAAACCCATGCTAAATTGCTCAAACCTCACATAAATTTTCAAACCTCATAAATTTTCGTTCGGATTCATCAAACCCATCCTAATTTCATCAAACCCATCCTAATTTCTTCAAACCCATGCTAAATTGCTCAAACCTCAGGTAAATTTTCAAACCACATAAATTTTCGTTCGGTTTCATCAAACCCATCCTAATTTCGTCAAACCCATGCTAAATATGTCAAACCTCACATAAATTTTCAAACCTCACATAAATTTTCGTTCGGTTTCATCAAACCCATCCTAATTTCTTCAAACCCATGCTAAATTGCTCAAACCTCACATAAATTTTCAAACCACATAAATTTTCGTTCGGTTTCATCAAACCCATCCTAATTTCATCAAACCCATCCTAATTTCTTCAAACCCATGCTAAATTGCTCAAACCTCAGGTAAATTTTCAAACCACATAAATTTTCGTTCGGTTTCATCAAACCCATCCTAATTTCGTCAAACCCATGCTAAATATGTCAAACCTCACATAAATTTTCAAACCTCACATAAATTTTCGTTCGGTTCCATCAAACCCATCCTAATTTCGTCAAACCCATGCTAAATATGTCAAACCTCACATAAATTTTCAAACCTCACATAAATTTTCGTTCGGTTTCATCAAACCCTTCCTAATTTCTTCAAACCCATGCTAAATTGCTCAAACCTCACATAAATTTTCAAACCACATAAATTTTCGTTCGGTTTCATCAAACCCATCCTAATTTCATCAAACCCATCCTAATTTCTTCAAACCCATGCTAAATTGCTCAAACCTCAGGTAAATTTTCAAACCACATAAATTTTCGTTCGGTTTCATCAAACCCATCCTAATTTCTTCAAACCCATGCTAATTTGCTCAAACCTCAGATAAATTTTCAAACCTCATAAATTTTCGTTCGGATTCATCAAACCCATCCTAATTTCATCAAACCCATCCTAATTTCTTCAAACCCATGCTAAATTGCTCAAACCTCAGGTAAATTTTCAAACCACATAAATTTTCGTTCGGTTTCATCAAACCCATCCTAATTTCTTCAAACCCATGCTAAATTGCTCAAACCTCACATAAATTTTCAAACCACATAAATTTTCGTTCGGTTTCATCAAACCCATCCTAATTTCTTCAAACCCATGCTAATTTGCTCAAACCTCAGATAAATTTTCAAACCTCATAAATTTTCGTTCGGATTCATCAAACCCATCCTAATTTCTTCAAACCCATGCTAAATTGCTCAAACCTCACATAAATTTTCAAACCTCATAAATTTTCGTTCGGATTCATCAAACCCATCCTAATTTCATCAAACCCATCCTAATTTCTTCAAACCCATGCTAAATATGTCAAACCTCACATAAATTTTCAAACCTCACATAAATTTTCGTTCGGTTTCATCAAACCCATCCTAATTTCGTCAAACCCATGCTAAATATGTCAAACCTCACATAAATTTTCAAACCTCACATAAATTTTCGTTCGGTTTCATCAAACCCATCCTAATTTCTTCAAACCCATGCTAAATTGCTCAAACCTCACATAAATTTTCAAACCACATAAATTTTCGTTCGGTTTCATCAAACCCATCCTAATTTCATCAAACCCATCCTAATTTCTTCAAACCCATGCTAAATTGCTCAAACCTCAGGTAAATTTTCAAACCACATAAATTTTCGTTCGGTTTCATCAAACCCATCCTAATTTCGTCAAACCCATGCTAAATATGTCAAACCTCACATAAATTTTCAAACCTCACATAAATTTTCGTTCGGTTTCATCAAACCCATCCTAATTTCTTCAAACCCATGCTAAATTGCTCAAACCTCAGGTAAATTTTCAAACCACATAAATTTTCGTTCGGTTTCATCAAACCCATCCTAATTTCGTCAAACCCATGCTAAATATGTCAAACCTCACATAAATTTTCAAACCACATAAATTTTCGTTCGGTTTCATCAAACCCATCCTAATTTCTTCAAACCCATGCTAATTTGCTCAAACCTCAGATAAATTTTCAAACCTCATAAATTTTCGTTCGGATTCATCAAACCCATCCTAATTTCGTCAAACCCATGCTAATTTTGTCAAACCTCACATAAATTTTCAAACCTCACATAAATTTTCGTTCGGTTTCATCAAACCCATCCTAATTTCTTCAAACCCATGCTAAATTGCACAAACCTCACATAAATTTTCAAACCACATAAATTTTCGTTCGGTTTCATCAAACCCATCCTAATTTCATCAAACCCATCCTAATTTCTTCAAACCCATGCTAAATTGCTCAAACCTCAGGTAAATTTTCAAACCACATAAATTTTCGTTCGGTTTCATCAAACCCATCCTAATTTCGTCAAACCCATGCTAAATATGTCAAACCTCACATAAATTTTCAAACCTCACATAAATTTTCGTTCGGTTTCATCAAACCCATCCTAATTTCGTCAAACCCATGCTAAATATGTCAAACCTCACATAAATTTTCGTTCGGTTTCATCAAACCCATCCTAATTTCTTCAAACCCATGCTAAATTGCTCAAACCTCACATAAATTTTCAAACCACATAAATTTTCGTTCGGTTTCATCAAACCCATCCTAATTTCATCAAACCCATCCTAATTTCTTCAAACCCATGCTAAATTGCTCAAACCTCAGGTAAATTTTCAAACCACATAAATTTTCGTTCGGTTTCATCAAACCCATCCTAATTTCTTCAAACCCATGCTAATTTGCTCAAACCTCAGATAAATTTTCAAACCTCATAAATTTTAGTTCGGATTCATCAAACCCATCCTAATTTCATCAAACCCATCCTAATTTCTTCAAACCCATGCTAAATTGCTCAAACCTCAGGTAAATTTTCAAACCACATAAATTTTCGTTCGGTTTCATCAAACCCATCCTAATTTCTTCAAACCCATGCTAAATTGCTCAAACCTCACATAAATTTTCAAACCACATAAATTTTCGTTCGGTTTCATCAAACCCATCCTAATTTCATCAAACCCATCCTAATTTCTTCAAACCCATGCTAAATTGCTCAAACCTCAGGTAAATTTTCAAACCACATAAATTTTCGTTCGGTTTCATCAAACCCATCCTAATTTCGTCAAACCCATGCTAAATATGTCAAACCTCACATAAATTTTCAAACCTCACATAAATTTTCGTTCGGTTTCATCAAACCCATCCTAACTTCTTCAAACCCATGCTAAATTGCTCAAACCTCAGGTAAATTTTCAAACCACATAAATTTTCGTTCGGTTTCATCAAACCCATCCTAATTTCGTCAAACCCATGCTAAATATGTCAAACCTCACATAAATTTTCAAACCACATAAATTTTCGTTCGGTTTCATCAAACCCATCCTAATTTCTTCAAACCCATGCTAATTTGCTCAAACCTCAGATAAATTTTCAAACCTCATAAATTTTCGTTCGGATTCATCAAACCCATCCTAATTTCGTCAAACCCATGCTAATTTTGTCAAACCTCACATAAATTTTCAAACCTCACATAAATTTTCGTTCGGTTTCATCAAACCCATCCTAATTTCTTCAAACCCATGCTAAATTGCTCAAACCTCACATAAATTTTCAAACCACATAAATTTTCGTTCGGTTTCATCAAACCCATCCTAATTTCATCAAACCCATCCTAATTTCTTCAAACCCATGCTAAATTGCTCAAACCTCAGGTAAATTTTCAAACCACATAAATTTTCGTTCGGTTTCATCAAACCCATCCTAATTTCGTCAAACCCATGCTAAATATGTCAAACCTCACATAAATTTTCAAACCTCACATAAATTTTCGTTCGGTTTCATCAAACCCATCCTAATTTCGTCAAACCCATGCTAAATATGTCAAACCTCACATAAATTTTCAAACCTCACATAAATTTTCGTTCGGTTTCATCAAACCCATCCTAATTTCTTCAAACCCATGCTAAATTGCTCAAACCTCACATAAATTTTCAAACCACATAAATTTTCGTTCGGTTTCATCAAACCCATCCTAATTTCATCAAACCCATCCTAATTTCTTCAAACCCATGCTAAATTGCTCAAACCTCAGGTAAATTTTCAAACCACATAAATTTTCGTTCGGTTTCATCAAACCCATCCTAATTTCTTCAAACCCATGCTAATTTGCTCAAACCTCAGATAAATTTTCAAACCTCATAAATTTTCGTTCGGATTCATCAAACCCATCCTAATTTCATCAAACCCATCCTAATTTCTTCAAACCCATGCTAAATTGCTCAAACCTCAGGTAAATTTTCAAACCACATAAATTTTCGTTCGGTTTCATCAAACCCATCCTAATTTCTTCAAACCCATGCTAAATTGCTCAAACCTCACATAAATTTTCAAACCACATAAATTTTCGTTCGGTTTCATCAAACCCATCCTAATTTCTTCAAACCCATGCTAATTTGCTCAAACCTCAGATAAATTTTCAAACCTCATAAATTTTCGTTCGGATTCATCAAACCCATCCTAATTTCATCAAACCCATCCTAATTTCTTCAAACCCATGCTAAATTGCTCAAACCTCAGGTAAATTTTCAAACCACATAAATTTTCGTTCGGTTTCATCAAACCCATCCTAATTTCGTCAAACCCATGCTAAATATGTCAAACCTCACATAAATTTTCAAACCACATAAATTTTCGTTCGGTTTCATCAAACCCATCCTAATTTCTTCAAACCCATGCTAAATTGCTCAAACCTCACATAAATTTTCAAACCACATAAATTTTCGTTCGGTTTCATCAAACCCATCCTAATTTCTTCAAACCCATGCTAATTTGCTCAAACCTCAGATAAATTTTCAAACTTCATAAATTTTCGTTCGGATTCATCAAACCCATCCTAATTTCTTCAAACCCATGCTAAATTGCTCAAACCTCACATAAATTTTCAAACCTCATAAATTTTCGTTCGGATTCATCAAACCCATCCTAATTTCATCAAACCCATCCTAATTTCTTCAAACCCATGCTAAATTGCTCAAACCTCAGGTAAATTTTCAAACCACATAAATTTTCGTTCGGTTTCATCAAACCCATCCTAATTTCGTCAAACCCATGCTAAATATGTCAAACCTCACATAAATTTTCAAACCACATAAATTTTCGTTCGGTTTCATCAAACCCATCCTAATTTCGTCAAACCCATGCTAAATATGTCAAACCTCACATAAATTTTCAAACCTCACATAAATTTTCGTTCGGTTTCATCAAACCCATCCTAATTTCTTCAAACCCATGATAAATTGCTCAAACCTCACATAAATTTTCAAACCACATAAATTTTCGTTCGGTTTCATCAAACCCATCCTAATTTCATCTAACCCATCCTAATTTCTTCAAACCCATGCTAAATTGCTCAAACCTCAGGTAAATTTTCAAACCACATAAATTTTCGTTCGGTTTCATCAAACCCATCCTAATTTCGTCAAACCCATGCTAAATATGTCAAACCTCACATAAATTTTCAAACCTCACATAAATTTTCGTTCGGTTTCATCAAACCCATCCTAATTTCGTCAAACCCATGCTAAATATGTCAAACCTCACATAAATTTTCAAACCTCACATAAATTTTCGTTCGGTTTCATCAAACCCATCCTAATTTCTTCAAACCCATGCTAAATTGCTCAAACCTCACATAAATTTTCAAACCACATAAATTTTCGTTCGGTTTCATCAAACCCATCCTAATTTCATCAAACCCATCCTAATTTCTTCAAACCCATGCTAAATTGCTCAAACCTCAGATAAATTTTCAAACCTCATAAATTTTCGTTCGGATTCATCAAACCCATCCTAATTTCATCAAACCCATCCTAATTTCTTCAAACCCATGCTAAATTGCTCAAACCTCAGGTAAATTTTCAAACCACATAAATTTTCGTTCGGTTTCATCAAACCCATCCTAATTTCTTCAAACCCATGCTAAATTGCTCAAACCTCACATAAATTTTCAAACCACATAAATTTTCGTTCGGTTTCATCAAACCCATCCTAATTTCATCAAACCCATCCTAATTTCTTCAAACCCATGCTAAATTGCTCAAACCTCAGGTAAATTTTCAAACCACATAAATTTTCGTTCGGTTTCATCAAACCCATCCTAATTTCTTCAAACCCATGCTAATTTGCTCAAACCTCAGATAAATTTTCAAACCTCATAAATTTTCGTTCGGATTCATCAAACCCATCCTAATTTCATCAAACCCATCCTAATTTCTTCAAACCCATGCTAAATTGCTCAAACCTCAGGTAAATTTTCAAACCACATAAATTTTCGTTCGGTTTCATCAAACCCATCCTAATTTCGTCAAACCCATGCTAAATATGTCAAACCTCACATAAATTTTCAAACCACATAAATTTTCGTTCGGTTTCATCAAACCCATCCTAATTTCTTCAAACCCATGCTAAATTGCTCAAACCTCACATAAATTTTCAAACCACATAAATTTTCGTTCGGTTTCATCAAACCCATCCTAATTTCTTCAAACCCATGCTAATTTGCTCAAACCTCAGATAAATTTTCAAACCTCATAAATTTTCGTTCGGATTCATCAAACCCATCCTAATTTCTTCAAACCCATGCTAAATTGCTCAAACCTCACATAAATTTTCAAACCTCATAAATTTTCGTTCGGATTCATCAAACCCATCCTAATTTCATCAAACCCATCCTAATTTCTTCAAACCCATGCTAAATTGCTCAAACCTCAGGTAAATTTTCAAACCACATAAATTTTCGTTCGGTTTCATCAAACCCATCCTAATTTCGTCAAACCCATGCTAAATATGTCAAACCTCACATACATTTTCAAACCTCACATAAATTTTCGTTCGGTTTCATCAAACCCATCCTAATTTCTTCAAACCCATGCTAAATTGCTCAAACCTCACATAAATTTTCAAACCACATAAATTTTCGTTCGGTTTCATCAAACCCATCCTAATTTCATCAAACCCATCCTAATTTCTTCAAACCCATGCTAAATTGCTCAAACCTCAGGTAAATTTTCAAACCACATAAATTTTCGTTCGGTTTCATCAAACCCATCCTAATTTCGTCAAACCCATGCTAAATATGTCAAACCTCACATAAATTTTCAAACCACACATAAATTTTCGTTCGGTTTCATCAAACCCATCCTAATTTCGTCAAACCCATGCTAAATATGTCAAACCTCACATAAATTTTCAAACCTCACATAAATTTTCGTTCGGTTTCATCAAACCCTTCCTAATTTCTTCAAACCCATCCTAATTTCTTCAAACCCATGCTAAATTGCTCAAACCTCAGGTAAATTTTCAAACCACATAAATTTTCGTTCGGTTTCATCAAACCCATCCTAATTTCGTCAAACCCATGCTAAATATGTCAAACCTCACATAAATTTTCAAACCTCACATAAATTTTCGTTCGGTTTCATCAAACCCATCCTAATTTCGTCAAACCCATGCTAAATATGTCAAACCTCACATAAATTTTCAAACCTCACATAAATTTTCGTTCGGTTTCATGAAACCCATCCTAATTTCTTCAAACCCATGCTAAATTGCTCAAACCTCACATAAATTTTCAAACCACATAAATTTTCGTTCGGTTTCATCAAACCCATCCTAATTTCATCAAACCCATCCTAATTTCTTCAAACCCATGCTAAATTGCTCAAACCTCAGGTAAATTTTCAAACCACATAAATTTTCGTTCGGTTTCATCAAACCCATCCTAATTTCTTCAAACCCATGCTAATTTGCTCAAACCTCAGATAAATTTTCAAACCTCATAAATTTTCGTTCGGATTCATCAAACCCATCCTAATTTCATCAAACCCATCCTAATTTCTTCAAACCCATGCTAAATTGCTCAAACCTCAGGTAAATTTTCAAACCACATAAATTTTCGTTCGGTTTCATCAAACCCATCCTAATTTCTTCAAACCCATGCTAATTTGCTCAAACCTCAGATAAATTTTCAAACCTCATAAATTTTCGTTCGGATTCATCAAACCCATCCTAATTTCTTCAAACCCATGCTAAATTGCTCAAACCTCACATAAATTTTCAAACCTCATAAATTTTCGTTCGGATTCATCAAACCCATCCTAATTTCATCAAACCCATCCTAATTTCTTCAAACCCATGCTAAATTGCTCAAACCTCAGGTAAATTTTCAAACCACATAAATTTTCGTTCGGTTTCATCAAACCCATCCTAATTTCTTCAAACCCATGCTAAATTGCTCAAACCTCACATAAATTTTCAAACCACATAAATTTTCGTTCGGTTTCATCAAACCCATCCTAATTTCATCAAACCCATCCTAATTTCTTCAAACCCATGCTAATTTGCTCAAACCTCAGATAAATTTTCAAACCTCATAAATTTTCGTTCGGATTCATCAAACCCATCCTAATTTCATCAAACCCATCCTAATTTCTTCAAACCCATGCTAAATTGCTCAAACCTCAGGTAAATTTTCAAACCACATAAATTTTCGTTCGGTTTCATCAAACCCATCCTAATTTCTTCAAACCCATGCTAATTTGCTCAAACCTCAGATAAATTTTCAAACCTCATAAATTTTCGTTCGGATTCATCAAACCCATCCTAATTTCTTCAAACCCATGCTAAATTGCTCAAACCTCACATAAATTTTCAAACCTCATAAATTTTCGTTCGGATTCATCAAACCCATCCTAATTTCATCAAACCCATCCTAATTTCTTCAAACCCATGCTAAATTGCTCAAACCTCAGGTAAATTTTCAAACCACATAAATTTTCGTTCGGTTTCATCAAACCCATCCTAATTTCTTCAAACCCATGCTAAATTGCTCAAACCTCACATAAATTTTCAAACCACATAAATTTTCGTTCGGTTTCATCAAACCCATCCTAATTTCATAAAACCCATCCTAATTTCTTCAAACCCATGCTAAATTGCTCAAACCTCAGGTAAATTTTCAAACCACATAAATTTTCGTTCGGTTTCATCAAACCCATCCTAATTTCGTCAAACCCATGCTAAATATGTCAAACCTCACATAAATTTTCAAACCTCACATAAATTTTCGTTCGGTTTCATCAAACCCATCCTAATTTCTTCAAACCCATGCTAAATTGCTCAAACCTCAGGTAAATTTTCAAACCACATAAATTTTCGTTCGGTTTCATCAAACCCATCCTAATTTCGTCAAACCCATGCTAAATATGTCAAACCTCACATAAATTTTCAAACCACATAAATTTTCGTTCGGTTTCATCAAACCCATCCTAATTTCTTCAAACCCATGCTAATTTGCTCAAACCTCAGATAAATTTTCAAACCTCATAAATTTTCGTTCGGATTCATCAAACCCATCCTAATTTCGTCAAACCCATGCTAATTTTGTCAAACCTCACATAAATTTTCAAACCTCACATAAATTTTCGTTCGGTTTCATCAAACCCATCCTAATTTCTTCAAACCCATGCTAAATTGCTCAAACCTCACATAAATTTTCAAGCCACATAAATTTTCGTTCGGTTTCATCAAACCCATCCTAATTTCATCAAACCCATCCTAATTTCTTCAAACCCATGCTAAATTGCTCAAACCTCAGGTAAATTTTCAAACCACATAAATTTTCGTTCGGTTTCATCAAACCCATCCTAATTTCGTCAAACCCATGCTAAATATGTCAAACCTCACATAAATTTTCAAACCTCACATAAATTTTCGTTCGGTTTCATCAAACCCATCCTAATTTCGTCAAACCCATGCTAAATATGTCAAACCTCACATAAATTTTCAAACCTCACATAAATTTTCGTTCGGTTTCATCAAACCCATCCTAATTTCTTCAAACCCATGCTAAATTGCTCAAACCTCACATAAATTTTCAATCCACATAAATTTTCGTTCGGTTTCATCAAACCCATCCTAATTTCATCAAACCCATCCTAATTTCTTCAAACCCATGCTAAATTGCTCAAACCTCAGGTAAATTTTCAAACCACATAAATTTTCGTTCGGTTTCATCAAACCCATCCTAATTTCTTCAAACCCATGCTAATTTGCTCAAACCTCAGATAAATTTTCAAACCTCATAAATTTTCGTTCGGATTCATCAAACCCATCCTAATTTCATCAAACCCATCCTAATTTCTTCAAACCCATGCTAAATTGCTCAAACCTCAGGTAAATTTTCAAACCACATAAATTTTCGTTCGGTTTCATCAAACCCATCCTAATTTCTTCAAACCCATGCTAAATTGCTCAAACCTCACATAAATTTACATACCACATAAATTTTCGTTCGGTTTCATCAAACCCATCCTAATTTCGTCAAACCCATGCTAAATATGTCAAACCTCACATAAATTTTCAAACCTCACATAAATTTTCGTTCGGTTTCATCAAACCCATCCTAATTTCTTCAAACCCATGCTAAATTGCTCAAACCTCACATAAATTTTCAATCCACATAAATTTTCGTTCGGTTTCATCAAACCCATCCTAATTTCTTCAAACCCATGCTAAATTGCTCAAACCTCACATAAATTTTCAAACCACATAAATTTTCGTTCGGTTTCATCAAACCCATCCTAATTTCATCAAACCCATCCTAATTTCTTCAAACCCATGCTAAATTGCTCAAACCTCAGGTAAATTTTCAAACCACATAAATTTTCGTTCGGTTTCATCAAACCCATCCTAATTTCGTCAAACCCATGCTAAATATGTCAAACCTCACATAAATTTTCAAACCTCACATAAATTTTCGTTCGGTTTCATCAAACCCATCCTAATTTCTTCAAACCCATGCTAAATTGCTCAAACCTCAGGTAAATTTTCAAACCACATAAATTTTCGTTCGGTTTCATCAAACCCATCCTAATTTCGTCAAACCCATGCTAAATATGTCAAACCTCACATAAATTTTCAAACCACATAAATTTTCGTTCGGTTTCATCAAACCCATCCTAATTTCTTCAAACCCATGCTAATTTGCTCAAACCTCAGATAAATTTTCAAACCTCATAAATTTTCGTTCGGATTCATCAAACCCATCCTAATTTCGTCAAACCCATGCTAATTTTGTCAAACCTCACATAAATTTTCAAACCTCACATAAATTTTCGTTCGGTTTCATCAAACCCATCCTAATTTCTTCAAACCCATGCTAAATTGCTCAAACCTCACATAAATTTTCAAACCACATAAATTTTCGTTCGGTTTCATCAAACCCATCCTAATTTCATCAAACCCATCCTAATTTCTTCAAACCCATGCTAAATTGCTCAAACCTCAGGTAAATTTTCAAACCACATAAATTTTCGTTCGGTTTCATCAAACCCATCCTAACTTTGTCAAACCCATGCTAAATATGTCAAACCTCACATAAATTTTCAAACCTCACATAAATTTTCGTTCGGTTTCATCAAACCCATCCTAATTTCGTCAAACCCACGCTAAATATGTCAAACCTCACATAAATTTTCAAACCTCACATAAATTTTCGTTCGGTTTCATCAAACCCATCCTAATTTCTTCAAACCCATGCTAAATTGCTCAAACCTCACATAAATTTTCAAACCACATAAATTTTCGTTCGGTTTCATCAAACCCATCCTAATTTCATCAAACCCATCCTAATTTCTTCAAACCCATGCTAAATTGCTCAAACCTCAGGTAAATTTTCAAACCACATAAATTTTCGTTCGGTTTCATCAAACCCATCCTAATTTCTTCAAACCCATGCTAATTTGCTCAAACCTCAGATAAATTTTCAAACCTCATAAATTTTCGTTCGGATTCATCAAACCCATCCTAATTTCATCAAACCCATCCTAATTTCTTCAAACCCATGCTAAATTGCTCAAACCTCAGGTAAATTTTCAAACCACATAAATTTTCGTTCGGTTTCATCAAACCCATCCTAATTTCTTCAAACCCATGCTAAATTGCTCAAACCTCACATAAATTTTCAAACCACATAAATTTTCGTTCGGTTTCATCAAACCCATCCTAATTTCATCAAACCCATCCTAATTTCTTCAAACCCATGCTAAATTGCTCAAACCTCAGGTAAATTTTCAAACCACATAAATTTTCGTTCGGTTTCATCAAACCCATCCTAATTTCGTCAAACCCATGCTAAATATGTCAAACCTCACATAAATTTTCAAACCTCACATAAATTTTCGTTCGGTTTCATCAAACCCATCCTAATTTCTTCAAACCCATGCTAAATTGCTCAAACCTCAGGTAAATTTTCAAACCACATAAATTTTCGTTCGGTTTCATCAAACCCATCCTAATTTCGTCAAACCCATGCTAAATATGTCAAACCTCACATAAATTTTCAAACCACATAAATTTTCGTTCGGTTTCATCAAACCCATCCTAATTTCTTCAAACCCATGCTAATTTGCTCAAACCTCAGATAAATTTTCAAACCTCATAAATTTTCGTTCGGATTCATCAAACCCATCCTAATTTCGTCAAACCCATGCTAATTTTGTCAAACCTCACATAAATTTTCAAACCTCACATAAATTTTCGTTCGGTTTCATCAAACCCATCCTAATTTCTTCAAACCCATGCTAAATTGCTCAAACCTCACATAAATTTTCAAACCACATAAATTTTCGTTCGGTTTCATCAAACCCATCCTAATTTCATCAAACCCATCCTAATTTCTTCAAACCCATGCTAAATTGCTCAAACCTCAGGTAAATTTTCAAACCACATAAATTTTCGTTCGGTTTCATCAAACCCATCCTAATTTCGTCAAACCCATGCTAAATATGTCAAACCTCACATAAATTTTCAAACCTCACATAAATTTTCGTTCGGTTTCATCAAACCCATCCTAATTTCGTCAAACCCATGCTAAATATGTCAAACCTCACATAAATTTTCAAACCTCACATAAATTTTCGTTCGGTTTCATCAAACCCATCCTAATTTCTTCAAACCCATGCTAAATTGCTCAAACCTCACATAAATTTTCAAACCACATAAATTTTCGTTCGGTTTCATCAAACCCATCCTAATTTCATCAAACGCATCCTAATTTCTTCAAACCCATGCTAAATTGCTCAAACCTCAGGTAAATTTTCAAACCACATAAATTTTCGTTCGGTTTCATCAAACCCATCCTAATTTCTTCAAACCCATGCTAATTTGCTCAAACCTCAGATAAATTTTCAAACCTCATAAATTTTCGTTCGGATTCATCAAACCCATCCTAATTTCATCAAACCCATCCTAATTTCTTCAAACCCATGCTAAATTGCTCAAACCTCAGGTAAATTTTCAAACCACATAAATTTTCGTTCGGTTTCATCAAACCCATCCTAATTTCTTCAAACCCATGCTAAATTGCTCAAACCTCACATAATTTTCAAACCACATAAATTTTCGTTCGGTTTCATCAAACCCATCCTAATTTCTTCAAACCCATGCGTAATTTGCTCAAACCTCAGATAAATTTTCAAACCTCATAAATTTTCGTTCGGATTCATCAAACCCATCCTAATTTCATCAAACCCATCCTAATTTCTTCAAACCCATGCTAAATTGCTCAAACCTCAGGTAAATTTTCAAACCACATAAATTTTCGTTCGGTTTCATCAAACCCATCCTAATTTCGTCAAACCCATGCTAAATATGTCAAACCTCACATAAATTTTCAAACCACATAAATTTTCGTTCGGTTTCATCAAACCCATCCTAATTTCTTCAAACCCATGCCAAATTGCTCAAACCTCACATAAATTTTCAAAACCACATAAATTTTCGTTCGGTTTCATCAAACCCATCCTAATTTCTTCAAACCCATGCTAATTTGCTCAAACCTCAGATAAATTTTCAAACTTCATAAATTTTCGTTCGGATTCATCAAACCCATCCTAATTTCTTCAAACCCATGCTAAATTGCTCAAACCTCACATAAATTTTTCAAACCTCATAAATTTTCGTTCGGATTCATCAAACCCATCCTAATTTCATCAAACCCATCCTAATTTCTTCAAACCCATGCTAAATTGCTCAAACCTCAGGTAAATTTTCAAACCACATAAATTTTCGTTCGGTTTCATCAAACCCATCCTAATTTCGTCAAACCCATGCTAAATATGTCAAACCTCACATAAATTTTCAAACCTCACATAAATTTTCGTTCGGTTTCATCAAACCCATCCTAATTTCTTCAAACCCATGCTAAATTGCTCAAACCTCACATAAATTTTCAAACCACATAAATTTTCGTTCGGTTTCATCAAACCCATCCTAATTTCTTCAAACCCATGCTAATTTGCTCAAACCTCAGATAAATTTTCAAACCTCATAAATTTTCGTTCGGATTCATCAAACCCATCCTAATTTCATCAAACCCATCCTAATTTCTTCAAACCCATGCTAAATTGCTCAAACCTCAGGTAAATTTTCAAACCACATAAATTTTCGTTCGGTTTCATCAAACCCATCCTAATTTCGTCAAACCCATGCTAAATATGTCAAACCTCACATAAATTTTCAAACCACATAAATTTTCGTTCGGTTTCATCAAACCCATCCTAATTTCGTCAAACCCATGCTAAATATGTCAAACCTCACATAAATTTTCAAACCTCACATAAATTTTCGTTCGGTTTCATCAAACCCATCCTAATTTCTTCAAACCCCATGCTAAATTGCTCAAACCTCACATAAATTTTCAAACCACATAAATTTTCGTTCGGTTTCATCAAACCCATCCTAATTTCATCAAACCCATCCTAATTTCTTCAAACCCATGCTAAATTGCTCAAACCTCAGGTAAATTTTCAAACCACATAAATTTTCGTTCGGTTTCATCAAACCCATCCTAATTTCGTCAAACCCATGCTAAATATGTCAAACCTCACATAAATTTTCAAACCTCACATAAATTTTCGTTCGGTTTCATCAAACCCATCCTAATTTCGTCAAACCCATGCTAAATATGTCAAACCTCACATAAATTTTCAAACCTCACATAAATTTTCGTTCGGTTTCATCAAACCCATCCTAATTTCTTCAAACCCATGCTAAATTGCTCAAACCTCACATAAATTTTCAAACCACATAAATTTTCGTTCGGTTTCATCAAACCCATCCTAATTTCATCAAACCCATCCTAATTTCTTCAACCCATGCTAAATTGCTCAAACCTCAGGTAAATTTTCAAACCACATAAATTTTCGTTCGGTTTCATCAAACCCATCCTAATTTCTTCAAACCCATGCTAATTTGCTCAAACCTCAGATAAATTTTCAAACCTCATAAATTTTCGTTCGGATTCATCAAACCCATCCTAATTTCATCAAACCCATCCTAATTTCTTCAAACCCATGCTAAATTGCTCAAACCCCAGGTAAATTTTCAAACCACATAAATTTTCGTTCGGTTTCATCAAACCCATCCTAATTTCTTCAAACCCATGCTAAATTGCTCAAACCTCACATAAATTTTCAAACCACATAAATTTTCGTTCGGTTTCATCAAACCATCCTAATTTCATCAAACCCATCCTAATTTCTTCAAACCCATGCTAAATTGCTCAAACCTCAGGTAAATTTTCAAACCACATAAATTTTCGTTCGGTTTCATCAAACCCATCCTAATTTCTTCAAACCCATGCTAATTTGCTCAAACCTCAGATAAATTTTCAAACCTCATAAATTTTCGTTCGGATTCATCAAACCCATCCTAATTTCATCAAACCCATCCTAATTTCTTCAAACCCATGCTAAATTGCTCAAACCTCAGGTAAATTTTCAAACCACATAAATTTTCGTTCGTTTCATCAAACCCATCCTAATTTCGTCAAACCCATGCTAAATATGTCAAACCTCACATAAATTTTCAAACCTCACATAAATTTTTCGTTCGGTTTCATCAAACCCATCCTAATTTCGTCAAACCCATGCTAAATATGTCAAACCTCACATAAATTTCAAACCTCACATAAATTTTCGTTCGGTTTCATCAAACCCATCCTAATTTCTTCAAACCCATGCTAATTTGCTCAAACCTCAGATAAATTTTCTAACCTCATAAATTTTCGTTCGGATTCATCAAACCCATCCTAATTTCATCAAACCCATCCTAATTTCTTCAAACCCATGCTAAATTGCTCAAACCTCAGGTAAATTTTCAAACCACATAAATTTTCGTTCGGTTTCATCAAACCCATCCTAATTTCGTCAAACCCATGCTAAATATGTCAAACCTCACATAAATTTTCAAACCACATAAATTTTCGTTCGGTTTCATCAAACCCATCCTAATTTCTTCAAACCCATGCTAAATTGCTCAAACCTCACATAAATTTTCAAACCACATAAATTTTCGTTCGGTTTCATCAAACCCATCCTAATTTCTTCAAACCCATGCTAATTTGCTCAAACCTCAGATAAATTTTCAAACCTCATAAATTTTCGTTCGGATTCATCAAACCCATCCTAATTTCTTCAAACCCATGCTAAATTGCTCAAACCTCACATAAATTTTCAAACCTCATAAATTTTCGTTCGGATTCATCAAACCCATCCTAATTTCATCAAACCCATCCTAATTTCTTCAAACCCATGCTAAATTGCTCAAACCTCAGGTAAATTTTCAAACCACATAAAATTTTCGTTCGGTTTCATCAAACCCATCCTAATTTCGTCAAACCCATGCTAAATATGTCAAACCTCACATAAATTTTCAAACCTCACATAAATTTTCGTTCGGTTTCATCAAACCCATCCTAATTTCTTCAAACCCATGCTAAATTGCTCAAACCTCACATAAATTTTCAAACCACATAAATTTTCGTTCGGTTTCATCAAACCCATCCTAATTTCATCAAACCCATCCTAATTTCTTCAAACCCATGCTAAATTGCTCAAACCTCAGGTAAATTTTCAAACCACATAAATTTTCGTTCGGTTTCATCAAACCCATCCTAATTTCGTCAAACCCATGCTAAATATGTCAAACCTCACATAAATTTTCAAACCTCACATAAATTTTCGTTCGGTTCCATCAAACCCATCCTAATTTCGTCAAACCCATGCTAAATATGTCAAACCTCACATAAATTTTCAAACCTCACATAAATTTTCGTTCGGTTTCATCAAACCCTTCCTAATTTCTTCAAACCCATGCTAAATTGCTCAAACCTCACATAAATTTTCAAACCACATAAATTTTCGTTCGGTTTCATCAAACCCATCCTAATTTCATCAAACCCATCCTAATTTCTTCAAACCCATGCTAAATTGCTCAAACCTCAGGTAAATTTTCAAACCACATAAATTTTCGTTCGGTTTCATCAAACCCATCCTAATTTCTTCAAACCCATGCTAATTTGCTCAAACCTCAGATAAATTTTCAAACCTCATAAATTTTCGTTCGGATTCATCAAACCCATCCTAATTTCATCAAACCCATCCTAATTTCTTCAAACCCATGCTAAATTGCTCAAACCTCAGGTAAATTTTCAAACCACATAAATTTTCGTTCGGTTTCATCAAACCCATCCTAATTTCTTCAAACCCATGCTAAATTGCTCAAACCTCACATAAATTTTCAAACCACATAAATTTTCGTTCGGTTTCATCAAACCCATCCTAATTTCTTCAAACCCATGCTAATTTGCTCAAACCTCAGATAAATTTTCAAACCTCATAAATTTTCGTTCGGATTCATCAAACCCATCCTAATTTCTTCAAACCCATGCTAAATTGCTCAAACCTCACATAAATTTTCAAACCTCATAAATTTTCGTTCGGATTCATCAAACCCATCCTAATTTCATCAAACCCATCCTAATTTCTTCAAACCCATGCTAAATATGTCAAACCTCACATAAATTTTCAAACCTCACATAAATTTTCGTTCGGTTTCATCAAACCCATCCTAATTTCGTCAAACCCATGCTAAATATGTCAAACCTCACATAAATTTTCAAACCTCACATAAATTTTCGTTCGGTTTCATCAAACCCATCCTAATTTCTTCAAACCCATGCTAAATTGCTCAAACCTCACATAAATTTTCAAACCACATAAATTTTCGTTCGGTTTCATCAAACCCATCCTAATTTCATCAAACCCATCCTAATTTCTTCAAACCCATGCTAAATTGCTCAAACCTCAGGTAAATTTTCAAACCACATAAATTTTCGTTCGGTTTCATCAAACCCATCCTAATTTCGTCAAACCCATGCTAAATATGTCAAACCTCACATAAATTTTCAAACCTCACATAAATTTTCGTTCGGTTTCATCAGACCCATCCTAATTTCTTCAAACCCATGCTAAATTGCTCAAACCTCAGGTAAATTTTCAAACCACATAAATTTTCGTTCGGTTTCATCAAACCCATCCTAATTTCGTCAAACCCATGCTAAATATGTCAAACCTCACATAAATTTTCAAACCACATAAATTTTCGTTCGGTTTCATCAAACCCATCCTAATTTCTTCAAACCCATGCTAATTTGCTCAAACCTCAGATAAATTTTCAAACCTCATAAATTTTCGTTCGGATTCATCAAACCCATCCTAATTTCGTCAAACCCATGCTAATTTTGTCAAACCTCACATAAATTTTCAAACCTCACATAAATTTTCGTTCGGTTTCATCAAACCCATCCTAATTTCTTCAAACCCATGCTAAATTGCACAAACCTCACATAAATTTTCAAACCACATAAATTTTCGTTCGGTTTCATCAAACCCATCCTAATTTCATCAAACCCATCCTAATTTCTTCAAACCCATGCTAAATTGCTCAAACCTCAGGTAAATTTTCAAACCACATAAATTTTCGTTCGGTTTCATCAAACCCATCCTAATTTCGTCAAACCCATGCTAAATATGTCAAACCTCACATAAATTTTCAAACCTCACATAAATTTTCGTTCGGTTTCATCAAACCCATCCTAATTTCGTCAAACCCATGCTAAATATGTCAAACCTCACATAAATTTTCGTTCGGTTTCATCAAACCCATCCTAATTTCTTCAAACCCATGCTAAATTGCTCAAACCTCACATAAATTTTCAAACCACATAAATTTTCGTTCGGTTTCATCAAACCCATCCTAATTTCATCAAACCCATCCTAATTTCTTCAAACCCATGCTAAATTGCTCAAACCTCAGGTAAATTTTCAAACCACATAAATTTTCGTTCGGTTTCATCAAACCCATCCTAATTTCTTCAAACCCATGCTAATTTGCTCAAACCTCAGATAAATTTTCAAACCTCATAAATTTTAGTTCGGATTCATCAAACCCATCCTAATTTCATCAAACCCATCCTAATTTCTTCAAACCCATGCTAAATTGCTCAAACCTCAGGTAAATTTTCAAACCACATAAATTTTCGTTCGGTTTCATCAAACCCATCCTAATTTCTTCAAACCCATGCTAAATTGCTCAAACCTCACATAAATTTTCAAACCACATAAATTTTCGTTCGGTTTCATCAAACCCATCCTAATTTCATCAAACCCATCCTAATTTCTTCAAACCCATGCTAAATTGCTCAAACCTCAGGTAAATTTTCAAACCACATAAATTTTCGTTCGGTTTCATCAAACCCATCCTAATTTCGTCAAACCCATGCTAAATATGTCAAACCTCACATAAATTTTCAAACCTCACATAAATTTTCGTCCGGTTTCATCAAACCCATCCTAATTTCTTCAAACCCATGCTAAATTGCTCAAACCTCAGGTAAATTTTCAAACCACATAAATTTTCGTTCGGTTTCATCAAACCCATCCTAATTTCGTCAAACCCATGCTAAATATGTCAAACCTCACATAAATTTTCAAACCACATAAATTTTCGTTCGGTTTCATCAAACCCATCCTAATTTCTTCAAACCCATGCTAATTTGCTCAAACCTCAGATAAATTTTCAAACCTCATAAATTTTCGTTCGGATTCATCAAACCCATCCTAATTTCGTCAAACCCATGCTAATTTTGTCAAACCTCACATAAATTTTCAAACCTCACATAAATTTTCGTTCGGTTTCATCAAACCCATCCTAATTTCTTCAAACCCATGCTAAATTGCTCAAACCTCACATAAATTTTCAAACCACATAAATTTTCGTTCGGTTTCATCAAACCCATCCTAATTTCATCAAACCCATCCTAATTTCTTCAAACCCATGCTAAATTGCTCAAACCTCAGGTAAATTTTCAAACCACATAAATTTTCGTTCGGTTTCATCAAACCCATCCTAATTTCGTCAAACCCATGCTAAATATGTCAAACCTCACATAAATTTTCAAACCTCACATAAATTTTCGTTCGGTTTCATCAAACCCATCCTAATTTCGTCAAACCCATGCTAAATATGTCAAACCTCACATAAATTTTCAAACCTCACATAAATTTTCGTTCGGTTTCATCAAACCCATCCTAATTTCTTCAAACCCATGCTAAATTGCTCAAACCTCACATAAATTTTCAAACCACATAAATTTTCGTTCGGTTTCATCAAACCCATCCTAATTTCATCAAACCCATCCTAATTTCTTCAAACCCATGCTAAATTGCTCAAACCTCAGGTAAATTTTCAAACCACATAAATTTTCGTTCGGTTTCATCAAACCCATCCTAATTTCTTCAAACCCATGCTAATTTGCTCAAACCTCAGATAAATTTTCAAACCTCATAAATTTTCGTTCGGATTCATCAAACCCATCCTAATTTCATCAAACCCATCCTAATTTCTTCAAACCCATGCTAAATTGCTCAAACCTCAGGTAAATTTTCAAACCACATAAATTTTCGTTCGGTTTCATCAAACCCATCCTAATTTCTTCAAACCCATGCTAAATTGCTCAAACCTCACATAAATTTTCAAACCACATAAATTTTCGTTCGGTTTCATCAAACCCATCCTAATTTCTTCAAACCCATGCTAATTTGCTCAAACCTCAGATAAATTTTCAAACCTCATAAATTTTCGTTCGGATTCATCAAACCCATCCTAATTTCATCAAACCCATCCTAATTTCTTCAAACCCATGCTAAATTGCTCAAACCTCAGGTAAATTTTCAAACCACATAAATTTTCGTTCGGTTTCATCAAACCCATCCTAATTTCTTCAAACCCATGCTAATTTGCTCAAACCTCAGATAAATTTTCAAACCTCATAAATTTTCGTTCGGATTCATCAAACCCATCCTAATTTCATCAAACCCATCCTAATTTCTTCAAACCCATGCTAAATTGCTCAAACCTCAGGTAAATTTTCAAACCACATAAATTTTCGTTCGGTTTCATCAAACCCATCCTAATTTCTTCAAACCCATGCTAATTTGCTCAAACCTCAGATAAATTTTCAAACCTCATAAATTTTAGTTCGGATTCATCAAACCCATCCTAATTTCATCAAACCCATCCTAATTTCTTCAAACCCATGCTAAATTGCTCAAACCTCAGGTAAATTTTCAAACCACATAAATTTTCGTTCGGTTTCATCAAACCCATCCTAATTTCTTCAAACCCATGCTAAATTGCTCAAACCTCACATAAATTTTCAAACCACATAAATTTTCGTTCGGTTTCATCAAACCCATCCTAATTTCATCAAACCCATCCTAATTTCTTCAAACCCATGCTAAATTGCTCAAACCTCAGGTAAATTTTCAAACCACATAAATTTTCGTTCGGTTTCATCAAACCCATCCTAATTTCGTCAAACCCATGCTAAATATGTCAAACCTCACATAAATTTTCAAACCTCACATAAATTTTCGTTCGGTTTCATCAAACCCATCCTAATTTCTTCAAACCCATGCTAAATTGCTCAAACCTCAGGTAAATTTTCAAACCACATAAATTTTCGTTCGGTTTCATCAAACCCATCCTAATTTCGTCAAACCCATGCTAAATATGTCAAACCTCACATAAATTTTCAAACCACATAAATTTTCGTTCGGTTTCATCAAACCCATCCTAATTTCTTCAAACCCATGCTAATTTGCTCAAACCTCAGATAAATTTTCAAACCTCATAAATTTTCGTTCGGATTCATCAAACCCATCCTAATTTCGTCAAACCCATGCTAATTTTGTCAAACCTCACATAAATTTTCAAACCTCACATAAATTTTCGTTCGGTTTCATCAAACCCATCCTAATTTCTTCAAACCCATGCTAAATTGCTCAAACCTCACATAAATTTTCAAACCACATAAATTTTCGTTCGGTTTCATCAAACCCATCCTAATTTCATCAAACCCATCCTAATTTCTTCAAACCCATGCTAAATTGCTCAAACCTCAGGTAAATTTTCAAACCACATAAATTTTCGTTCGGTTTCATCAAACCCATCCTAATTTCGTCAAACCCATGCTAAATATGTCAAACCTCACATAAATTTTCAAACCTCACATAAATTTTCGTTCGGTTTCATCAAACCCATCCTAATTTCGTCAAACCCATGCTAAATATGTCAAACCTCACATAAATTTTCAAACCTCACATAAATTTTCGTTCGGTTTCATCAAACCCATCCTAATTTCTTCAAACCCATGCTAAATTGCTCAAACCTCACATAAATTTTCAAACCACATAAATTTTCGTTCGGTTTCATCAAACCCATCCTAATTTCATCAAACCCATCCTAATTTCTTCAAACCCATGCTAAATTGCTCAAACCTCAGGTAAATTTTCAAACCACATAAATTTTCGTTCGGTTTCATCAAACCCATCCTAATTTCTTCAAACCCATGCTAATTTGCTCAAACCTCAGATAAATTTTCAAACCTCATAAATTTTCGTTCGGATTCATCAAACCCATCCTAATTTCATCAAACCCATCCTAATTTCTTCAAACCCATGCTAAATTGCTCAAACCTCAGGTAAATTTTCAAACCACATAAATTTTCGTTCGGTTTCATCAAACCCATCCTAATTTCTTCAAACCCATGCTAAATTGCTCAAACCTCACATAAATTTTCAAACCACATAAATTTTCGTTCGGTTTCATCAAACCCATCCTAATTTCTTCAAACCCATGCTAATTTGCTCAAACCTCAGATAAATTTTCAAACCTCATAAATTTTCGTTCGGATTCATCAAACCCATCCTAATTTCATCAAACCCATCCTAATTTCTTCAAACCCATGCTAAATTGCTCAAACCTCAGGTAAATTTTCAAACCACATAAATTTTCGTTCGGTTTCATCAAACCCATCCTAATTTCGTCAAACCCATGCTAAATATGTCAAACCTCACATAAATTTTCAAACCTCACATAAATTTTCGTTCGGTTTCATCAAACCCATCCTAATTTCTTCAAACCCATGCTAAATTGCTCAAACCTCAGGTAAATTTTCAAACCACATAAATTTTCGTTCGGTTTCATCAAACCCATCCTAATTTCGTCAAACCCATGCTAAATATGTCAAACCTCACATAAATTTTCAAACCACATAAATTTTCGTTCGGTTTCATCAAACCCATCCTAATTTCTTCAAACCCATGCTAATTTGCTCAAACCTCAGATAAATTTTCAAACCTCATAAATTTTCGTTCGGATTCATCAAACCCATCCTAATTTCGTCAAACCCATGCTAATTTTGTCAAACCTCACATAAATTTTCAAACCTCACATAAATTTTCGTTCGGTTTCATCAAACCCATCCTAATTTCTTCAAACCCATGCTAAATTGCTCAAACCTCACATAAATTTTCAAACCACATAAATTTTCGTTCGGTTTCATCAAACCCATCCTAATTTCATCAAACCCATCCTAATTTCTTCAAACCCATGCTAAATTGCTCAAACCTCAGGTAAATTTTCAAACCACATAAATTTTCGTTCGGTTTCATCAAACCCATCCTAATTTCGTCAAACCCATGCTAAATATGTCAAACCTCACATAAATTTTCAAACCTCACATAAATTTTCGTTCGGTTTCATCAAACCCATCCTAATTTCGTCAAACCCATGCTAAATATGTCAAACCTCACATAAATTTTCAAACCTCACATAAATTTTCGTTCGGTTTCATCAAACCCATCCTAATTTCTTCAAACCCATGCTAAATTGCTCAAACCTCACATAAATTTTCAAACCACATAAATTTTCGTTCGGTTTCATCAAACCCATCCTAATTTCATCAAACGCATCCTAATTTCTTCAAACCCATGCTAAATTGCTCAAACCTCAGGTAAATTTTCAAACCACATAAATTTTCGTTCGGTTTCATCAAACCCATCCTAATTTCTTCAAACCCATGCTAATTTGCTCAAACCTCAGATAAATTTTCAAACCTCATAAATTTTCGTTCGGATTCATCAAACCCATCCTAATTTCATCAAACCCATCCTAATTTCTTCAAACCCATGCTAAATTGCTCAAACCTCAGGTAAATTTTCAAACCACATAAATTTTCGTTCGGTTTCATCAAACCCATCCTAATTTCTTCAAACCCATGCTAAATTGCTCAAACCTCACATAAATTTTCAAACCACATAAATTTTCGTTCGGTTTCATCAAACCCATCCTAATTTCTTCAAACCCATGCTAATTTGCTCAAACCTCAGATAAATTTTCAAACCTCATAAATTTTCGTTCGGATTCATCAAACCCATCCTAATTTCATCAAACCCATCCTAATTTCTTCAAACCCATGCTAAATTGCTCAAACCTCAGGTAAATTTTCAAACCACATAAATTTTCGTTCGGTTTCATCAAACCCATCCTAATTTCGTCAAACCCATGCTAAATATGTCAAACCTCACATAAATTTTCAAACCACATAAATTTTCGTTCGGTTTCATCAAACCCATCCTAATTTCTTCAAACCCATGCTAAATTGCTCAAACCTCACATAAATTTTCAAACCACATAAATTTCCGTTCGGTTTCATCAAACCCATCCTAATTTCTTCAAACCCATGCTAATTTGCTCAAACCTCAGATAAATTTTCAAACTTCATAAATTTTCGTTCGGATTCATCAAACCCATCCTAATTTCTTCAAACCCATGCTAAATTGCTCAAACCTCACATAAATTTTCAAACCTCATAAATTTTCGTTCGGATTCATCAAACCCATCCTAATTTCATCAAACCCATCCTAATTTCTTCAAACCCATGCTAAATTGCTCAAACCTCAGGTAAATTTTCAAACCACATAAATTTTCGTTCGGTTTCATCAAACCCATCCTAATTTCGTCAAACCCATGCTAAATATGTCAAACCTCACATAAATTTTCAAACCTCACATAAATTTTCGTTCGGTTTCATCAAACCCATCCTAATTTCTTCAAACCCATGCTAAATTGCTCAAACCTCACATAAATTTTCAAACCACATAAATTTTCGTTCGGTTTCATCAAACCCATCCTAATTTCTTCAAACCCATGCTAATTTGCTCAAACCTCAGATAAATTTTCAAACCTCATAAATTTTCGTTCGGATTCATCAAACCCATCCTAATTTCATCAAACCCATCCTAATTTCTTCAAACCCATGCTAAATTGCTCAAACCTCAGGTAAATTTTCAAACCACATAAATTTTCGTTCGGTTTCATCAAACCCATCCTAATTTCGTCAAACCCATGCTAAATATGTCAAACCTCACATAAATTTTCAAACCACATAAATTTTCGTTCGGTTTCATCAAACCCATCCTAATTTCGTCAAACCCATGCTAAATATGTCAAACCTCACATAAATTTTCAAACCTCACATAAATTTTCGTTCGGTTTCATCAAACCCATCCTAATTTCTTCAAACCCATGATAAATTGCTCAAACCTCACATAAATTTTCAAACCACATAAATTTTCGTTCGGTTTCATCAAACCCATCCTAATTTCATCTAACCCATCCTAATTTCTTCAAACCCATGCAAAATTGCTCAAACCTCAGGTAAATTTTCAAACCACATAAATTTTCGTTCGGTTTCATCAAACCCATCCTAATTTCGTCAAACCCATGCTAAATATGTCAAACCTCACATAAATTTTCAAACCTCACATAAATTTTCGTTCGGTTTCATCAAACCCATCCTAATTTCGTCAAACCCATGCTAAATATGTCAAACCTCACATAAATTTTCAAACCTCACATAAATTTTCGTTCGGTTTCATCAAACCCATCCTAATTTCTTCAAACCCATGCTAAATTGCTCAAACCTCACATAAATTTTCAAACCACATAAATTTTCGTTCGGTTTCATCAAACCCATCCTAATTTCATCAAACCCATCCTAATTTCTTCAAACCCATGCTAAATTGCTCAAACCTCAGGTAAATTTTCAAACCACATAAATTTTCGTTCGGTTTCATCAAACCCATCCTAATTTCTTCAAACCCATGCTAATTTGCTCAAACCTCAGATAAATTTTCAAACCTCATAAATTTTCGTTCGGATTCATCAAACCCATCCTAATTTCATCAAACCCATCCTAATTTCTTCAAACCCATGCTAAATTGCTCAAACCTCAGGTAAATTTTCAAACCACATAAATTTTCGTTCGGTTTCATCAAACCCATCCTAATTTCTTCAAACCCATGCTAAATTGCTCAAACCTCACATAAATTTTCAAACCACATAAATTTTCGTTCGGTTTCATCAAACCCATCCTAATTTCATCAAACCCATCCTAATTTCTTCAAACCCATGCTAAATTGCTCAAACCTCAGGTAAATTTTCAAACCACATAAATTTTCGTTCGGTTTCATCAAACCCATCCTAATTTCGTCAAACCCATGCTAAATATGTCAAACCTCACATAAATTTTCAAACCTCACATAAATTTTCGTTCGGTTCCATCAAACCCATCCTAATTTCGTCAAACCCATGCTAAATATGTCAAACCTCACATAAATTTTCAAACCTCACATAAATTTTCGTTCGGTTTCATCAAACCCTTCCTAATTTCTTCAAACCCATGCTAAATTGCTCAAACCTCACATAAATTTTCAAACCACATAAATTTTCGTTCGGTTTCATCAAACCCA